>CAUYPK010085145.1:0-10989 GCA_963574355.1 Loris lydekkerianus | reverse complement strand
AATTTTGGGTATCGAGTTTTTCAAAAGTCCAGTGGACATTTTTAATCCTTTCGCCACTGTGGAAGTTGGAGCTTGATCAAAAGTTTCTGAGTGAGTTTACTTTTGTGGTAGAGAATTGGGCTGGTGATTATGGAGGATAGGTCTGAGAATATCCTGAAAAGCTGGTTTGGTTATGGCAAATTTCTTCAACATGTGAATGTCATTAAAGTATTTAATTTCTTCATCATAAATGAAACTCAGTTTAGCTGGATACAGGATCCGGGGTTGAAAGTTATTTTGTTTTAGGAGATTAAAAGCTAATGACCATCCTGTTCTGGTTTGAAAAGTTTCAGCAGAGAGATCTGCAGTCATTCTAATATTCTTCCCTTTGTAGGTAATGGATTTCTTATGTCTGGCTGCTTTCAGAATTTTCTCCTTCATATTAAGTTAGGGAAGTTAATTATGATATGCCTGGGGGATATTTTATTCAGGTTGAGTCATGCTTGGGTTCTGAAACTGTCTGCTATCTGAATTTCAGAATCTCTTGGCATGTCTGGAAAATTCTCTTTCATAATTTCATGGAGAAGGGCCTCTGTGCCTTTTGAAGCCACTTCATCACTTTCAGGGATTCCAATGAGGCAGATATTAGGCTTCTTCGAATTATCCTAGAGCTCTCTGAGAGAATGACCCATTTTTGCTCTCCATTTCTCTTCCTCTTTGAGTATTTGGGAGCGTTCAAAAGCTTTGTCATCAATGTCAGAAATCCTTTCTTCTGCTTGCTCTACTCTGTTACTGAGGGATTCTACTGTATTTTTCAGATATTTGAGGGCTGCAAATTTTAGCTTCAGTGTGTCAGAATCTTTGGTGGTTTTATCTTTAAATTTGTTGAATTCTTGAGACAACTTTTAAATTTCTCCTTGAATTTCTAATTCCGACTTTTGAATTGCCCCTCGAATTTCTAATTCCAAATTGTCCTCCATTCTATTAATCTTGTTTGGAATCCAAATTCTGAATTTGATTTCGGACATCTTGGCCTGCTGTTTATGAAGGGCCTCTTCAGGTACATCTGCCATATCTTTCCTGGGGTGGGGGTGGTGGTGATCTATTCAGGCTATTCACATTACCAGAGTAACTTGAGTTACCAGAGTCCACCCCATGATTATTTTACACCATTTTACTTTTCCCCTGGAGCTTTGTCGAGTACCCATACAGTGCTACAGCCTGAGAAACTGGGGACCTGTTTTGTGTGGTGGGGCTAAGTGGCTCTATCTTGTTTTCAGTTGGTCTCTGTCTGACTCTAGTGAAAAAGTTACTCTGGGTTGAAGTCTCAGTTGTGGATGAAGAAATACCAGCAATTAAGTCACCCTGCCCCCAACAGGTAACAATTGGAAAAGAAAATCAAACCTTCCTACAAACACACACCTAATGCACCACTTGGATAGTCCTCGGGCGATTGGTTCAGTTCAAAAGGTCCAAATCAATTGCGTCAGTCAGCACCTGTCTCAGGTGGGAGGGTTTAAAAGGTCTCTGGCAACTAGATCACAGGGGTCTCCTGACAACTCAAATATAACTTGCTCCAGTGCTCCATGAAGTCAGGAGGACCCACCCAGAAAATAGATTAATCTTGGAAGGTTGATGCCTCCTTCCCCACCTTGTATCTCTGTCACACCCAATCACTGATAGCCCCGCAGGGCTGTGACCCAGTTGCCTCCAATGAGCAGATACTCTAGGGGATTGCACCTGCCTGAATCACAAGGAAATCAATGTCTGCTCAGCCAGGCCGCTGCTCTCTGCCTCTATCCAGCAGGGGGAGGTGAGACCTGACAACCTCAGGTGCTTGATGGAGACTGGGGGGTGTTCACTCAGTTCCAGCTCTGCCCCTGATTGATGTTACTCACAGAACAGAACAACTTTGCG
Source organism: Loris lydekkerianus (assembly GCA_963574355.1). Classification (NCBI taxonomy): domain Eukaryota; kingdom Metazoa; phylum Chordata; class Mammalia; order Primates; family Lorisidae; genus Loris; species Loris lydekkerianus. The sequence continues at coordinate 9,093 of CAUYPK010085145.1, read as the reverse complement.
AGAATTTGTTTCTGTCCCTGCTACATTCCTCTGCAGAAGAGAAGCTGTTTTGAGTTTCCAGAACCTGTGCCTCAGGCCTTGTCTGTGCTATTGTATGGTCTCAGCTGTTTGTATTTGCAGCATGGTTACCTGTCAGATCCAGCCTCTGCCTGCCCTCCTTTGTTTAACCTGATGGTCCCCTGGGGGCCGGATGCATCTTAGGCTCAGTAAAGCAGTCCTCTGGGTCAGCCCCACCCTGGGAATCTCCTGGCTTTGCGCGTGCGTTTTCTAGTCCCTGCTGAACCCGGGCCGGTACCACCTCAGGCAAACTCTTTACTTACAGGGCCTGCATTTCCATCCCAGATCTGTTCCATATGGTTGCCACCTGAGAAGATGACCGGCCTCCTTTAGTTGCCCAGAGAGACAGGGGGTGTGGCTTCAAAATATCCCGGGGTGAGCCCTATTGTTGCCAAAAACGGCTGCTGCTCTGCGCTTCAGGGCACCACTGGTTTGGTGTGGTTCCCTCTCAGCTGACCATCCTCTCCTCACTCCTGTGTCACAGAATCAGCACTGACCAGCTGCAGTCAAGGCCCTGTCCACATGCCTCGAGAAATCACCCAAGAATCTGGACTCCTGTGGGACAGGCCTCCAGACCTCAGAATGAGAATGGAGGGGAGTGCTGGGAGCTCAGAATTGCAGGTAGAGAATATATACAGTTTTACAAAGTTTTATGCCTGGCAGGAAAGTGCCATGGCACCCTAGTAGAAGAGGTAGGTCCAGTTTTTAGAGGGTCTCTGCTCTGAATTGTAGTGGGAGGACCTTTGAACTCTGCTCATTTGTTTGTGGGGCACTCTGAGCCATTCTCATGGGGGAGGGGACCCCTGTCCACTTGGTGATGGATTTTGTACCTTTTGTTTGTATCCTTGGGGTCGCAGCTTGCCTCAGCGGAGTTGATGTGTGTTCTTCAACCTTCTCTCTTGGTATAGCTCTAATCCACCAGGTTACTTGCTAAATTTCTGTCCTTTAACTCTCCTTCTGGACAGGAGCCTCTGTGGAAAGCTGGCTTCAGTCAGCCATCTTATCTCCTCTGATCCAAAATCGAACATTTTATTTTTAATCTTGACTGTAAAGATCGAGATATATATATCAACAGCTGACTGTGAGCCAACAAATATCCTCCTTTGCTCGGTCATTATATTTCCTACCTTTAAATCAATCTGGCAGATATTTAGTGAAAATCTACTATATCCAAAACACAATTTCAGGAACTGCCAAAACTATTATAAATCTTCCCTGATGTCTTTTTTTTTTTTTTTTTTTTGAGACAAAGTCTCACTGTCTCACCCTTGGTAGAGTGCCGTAGGATCACAGCTCACAGAGACCTCAAACTCTCAGGCTCAAGAGATTCTCTTGCCTCAGTCTCCCAAGTATCTTGGACTACAAGTGTCTCCCACAGTGCCCGGCTATTTTTCTGTTGCATTTGTCATTGTTGCTTAGCTGGCCCAGGCTGGGTTGGAACCCACCATCCTCGGAGTATGTGACCAATGCTGTAACCACTGTGCTAGGGGCCCCAAGGCCCTGATGTCTCTTTTGACCGCTAGCTCTCAAACTTGGCTATGATACATTTTTACTGAAAGCCTGAAGATACTGATGCTTATATAAGTATTACAAAGAATAGCCTGGGCATCAGAAATATCCCCAGCAAATTTGTGAATCACTGCTCTAGATCAGGACTTTGATGCCACTCAAGTCAGATAGCTCCTTCCTTACAGCTGCCTCTTCTTTAACAATTAGAGCCTATATGCATATCTTTACAGAGCTAGGGTTGATTGGGTTCTTGCATATGTTACTCTTGCATATGTTTGAATATTTCTTAGGGAGAGTGGAACGATTGTCTTCCTTTGTCGTTTGCATTTGTTGTTTAACAACCAGGTATCCATTCTGGATATGGCAACTATCTTTATTTTTATTTGGCAATCTGCCTCTATTCCATCCTTAGTCCACTTGGCCTGCTTGAGAACTTTGCCAAACCCTGGCCCTAGAAGCTCTTAAAACTAGTAACCTGAATCTCTTGGCTGCAGTTAGAGCTGAGTAGCTTTCACTCGTTCTGGGTGTATGTCATGATTCTGCTTCTTAGAACTGCTTAAACAAAGACATTGGCTTTTTTCTGCTGGATTGGAAACTGAAAGTATACGGCTCCTAGAGATTCTGGAAGCTATTCTACGACCTCAAGGAGAAAGCTTTCTTGAGAACAGAATAAGAGAGAGACGGATAGACAGATAGCATTTTGAGCCACAGTGCTCAGCTATCTCTCAAGTTAGGTGCACCATTTAGGTGCACTAAACTGCTACATGCACCAGTAAATTCTCTTTTGCTTCTGCCAGATTTAGTCATTCTACCAGATTTATATGTTCTGTCATCATCAAGCAAAAATCATCCCAAGCCAAGAGAGCCTCCTTTCATCTCCTCTCCCTTAGAACTAAATATAATCACCAGTGTACACAGAGATTATATGCTAGAGTCGAGCACCAGTCATTTACTCGACAAAATGTATTCAGCACCCAGATTACAATGCATGTTCTAGGAGGAGGGACAACATCAGTACACCATCATTAACAACTGCACAAATGGCTAACGCCAGCGCTGCCTCTAGCTCTCCGAGCTCCAGAGAAGGGGGATAAGTAAGGATATACCGTGGCTCCTACATGGCAGACTGTCCGCAAATCCACTGGTGGTAAAGCACCCAGGAAGCAACTGCTTACAAAAGCCACTTGCAAGAGTGCGCCCTCTACTGGATGGGTGAAGAAACCTCACTGCTACAGGCCTGGTACCTTGGCACTCTATGAAATTAGACTTTAGCAGAAGTCCACTGAACTTCTTATTCGCAAACTTCCTTTCCAGCATCTGGTGCGAGAAATTGCTCAGGACTTTAACACAGATCTGCGCTTCCAGAGCACAGCTATTGGTGCTTTATAGGTGGCAAGTGAGGCCTATCTGGTTGGCCTTTTTGAAGACACCAACGTGTGTGCTATCTATGCCAAATGTGTAACAATTATGCCAAAAGACATCTGGCTAGCACACCGCATATGTGGAGAAAATGCTTAAGAGACTGCTATGATGGGAAAATATTTCATTATCAAAAAAAACAAAAAACAACCTCTTCTTCCTGTTATTGGTAGTTCTGAACATTAGATTTCCCCCTCCCAATGAGGTCACAAGATACTTAAGTACATGACTGCGACTGGAAAGATAAGGGACAGAAATCAGATATTGGCAGTTTTTCCATTTTCATTTGTGTGTGAACTTTTAATATACAATGCGGGGATGTGCAGCATTAATGCGAGTCAAAATGTTTCAGTGAACAAGTTTCAGCAGTTCCACTTTATAACAATTATAAATAAACCTGTTAGATTTTTCTGGACAATGCCAACATTTGGATTTTTTTTTTAACAAGTAAATTTCTTTTTTGTTGTAGAGACATAGTCTCACCTTATTGCCCTCCCTAGAGTGTGGTGGCGTCAACAGCTCACAGAAACCTCCAACTCCTAGGCTTAGGCTATTCTCTTGCCTCAGCCTCCTGAGTAGCTGGCACTACAGGCACCCGCCACAACACCCAGCTACTTTTTTGTTGCAGTTTGGCTGGGGCCGGGTTTGAACCCACCACCCTTGGTATATTGGGCCGGTGCCCTACCCACTGAACCACAGGCACCTTCCCAAAACAAGTAAATTTCTTATTGACAACAACTAAATGGTGTTTGTAGCATTTTTATTATACAGTAGATTCCATCCATTCACTATACTTTTCTGAGTTGTCCTACATGCAAGTACGTATTTTTAATGTTGTCTGTCTTCTGTGCTGTTCCTGTAAGTTTGCTATTAAAATACATTAAAATGTAAGAAAAAAAAAAAAAAGAAGAGGAAGAACTGCACAAATGTTTATGGAACGAATACCCAGTAACAAAACCATGCTTCTACTATGTATAAGGACCCATGCTAGGTATTGGGGACAGAAAGAGTCATAAGACAGAGTCTGTATTTTCCACGGTTTGTCATGAAATTGGAAATATGGTATACATATAAAAAGATAGACAGCAATCTGGCATGTTAGATGCATGGTTTCTCAAGTTTGGACATCAAAGCTAAAGTAAGAAGCTTAAATAGAGAATCTTAAATGAGCACCAGTACTATGTTTTAATTTCCCTTTGAAAGGAAAAAGGGCCAAGAGCTTTGAAAGTTGTTCTGCATTTTTGGATTTTCTTATACTTGGGGTCTCACTGCATCACTCAGGCTGAAGTTCAGTAGCCTGATCATAGCTCACTGCAGCCTCCAACTCCTAGGCTCAAGTTTCAGTTTCTCCGGTAGCTAGCACTACTGGTGTGTACCAGTATGCCCAGCTAATTTTTTTTTTTTTTTTGGTAGAGACAGGGGTTTCACTATTTTGCCCAGGCTGGTCTCAAACTCTAGGCCTCAAGCAATCCTCCCATCTCAGACTTCCATAATGCTAGTATTACAGGCATAAGCCACCGTGCCTGGACTATTCTGTTGGGTTTTTTAAATATTAACAAAAAGATATTTTGTGGATTTTATCTGCTTACAAATTAACCACACTATTTTTGAATTTAAATATTACAAAATAAATAAAAAATATTACAGAAATCTCATTCATTCATTCAACACTGTTTGTTGTGTTCCTGTTATGGTGCCAGGCACCATTATATACACAGAAGTTTTAGCAGTAAATAAAACAAAGTTCCTACAAATTATATTCCAATGTCTACAAAGTAAAAAGTAAAATTTCTTATTTAATAGTCACTTTAAACAGTAACCAGTCCTGTATATAATGTAAATATAGATATTGGCATTTGTTTGTTTTTATAAAAAATGATAGTATACTATGCTTACTATTTTTCAAAACTTGTTTTTTTCTTATGATCTAACTTGAACTCGTTTGTTAATAAATACACATTGACCTCATTTTTTTTATGAATTACTGAGTTATGTAGTATTTCATTACTTAACCACTGTCCTGTTCACTGATATTTGGTTGTTTCTAAGTTTTCACAATAATGAGCAGTGTTGTTGTAAAAAAAAAAAAAAAAAAGCATATCATTCCTATAATTTTTTAAACACTCATAAGAAAAGAGTTAATTAAAGTTCTTCAAAATAGAAAGATATGATATCAGGTAAAAACTCTATCTTCTACTTTCTTTTTGGTTCATCACTAACTTACTGAATACATAATAAAATTTTATGCAAGTAACTAGAAAATATATTCAAAATCCATTAATATAAATGCAGAGTTTAAAAAGAAAAAATATAAATAATTATTACTATCTCTACAAAGTATTCTATGTTGCCAGGACTATTCTAGGCCTCAAAGAAAAGTAATCTGTATTTTTCTTGAAATAAAGTGTCAGCACAATTGAAATGGACAAGAAAGTAATCAGAAAAAAAAAGAATTAGCACTTTTCTAATGAAAGTCCTGCTATTATAGACAAATATGATTCTTTTTATGAAAGAAAATAATTGAGACATTAATGGAGGTATTTTTTAAATTGTCATGTTCCATGTATAATACATTTCTTAATCTCCTAATAAATTTGACTTGTAAACTACAAAAAAATTAAAATAAAATAAAATTGTCATGACTATTTCAAACAGATTTCAAGAAATAAGAAAAAAATTATCTTACTGAATAGAAACACACAGCCATAAAACAAAATTTCTATTAGAACCAAAATCACTTGACATTTGAATTCTGTCTCCAGATGTTCCATCCAGTTTCCAGCTTGGCTATTTCCAATATTTAAAAATATTTATGTCCTTTTGTTCACATAAAGTTGTCTCCAGTCTATTTACTGAAGAGTCCAACATTACGTCAATGGAGAAAGACATATTCCAATAACAGTTCGATTAACAAAACAAGCTATTTAATTAATAAAAACAATTTTTTTCAAGAAGAAACTGAAGCAATTTTGTCATGCATGCTTCAGGGTGCATTTTAATTTCTTAATGTTAGCCTGTGATCACTTAAACACAATCATCCAGCCACTCCAAATGGTTAACTGTAATTGCAAGAGTATCCCTTTCGTGGGGTGTAAAGTGAAGCATAAGAGAAAGTAAACATAAGTGAAAACAACAAAGAGGTTTCTTCACTTACCCTCTTCATAACCACCATAAATTTCACTCAGCCTTTGGCCACTGAATTTTGTCCTGAAGTTTCCATGCACCACAGTCACATAACCCCTAGCTTGTGGGAGTAACTAATGGAAACAGTGCTGTAAAAAGATTTACCAAACAAATTTCCATGCACTTAACCTAGAGGGAGAAATAGTGACATGGACTAAGTAAAAAGTTTTTATCTGTATTTAAAACAGAGGGGATGATTTTACTTTTAGCAGGAACTTGTGACTAAGATTGCCTCGTAAGGAAATGATTAACATTCCTGGCGTCATCTGCTTGAGCTCTCCAGCTGCAGAAGACAGGCTGAGGCAACCTACTCAATCTTGGGCATGGGTGTTGCACCTACATCATCCACTGAGCTGGCCTTTAACATGCTGAATTGAACTTTGGTGTCAGGTTACTCAAAATAAAAATTTATCTAGAACCTCTGCACATTTTCTTAGTGGCTATATTTACTAAACTATTGTTCTAAAACATTGTATTTATTTTTAAAACACATTTAGAATGGGGTAGTTTATATGCAACAAAGAGTACAAGGGATCTAAAACAAGAAGTTCTGCGTCTGAGTACTGACTTAATCGTTCATGCAACCTTCAGCATATCTTTAACCTTTTTGAATGTCAGTTTCCACCCCTGCCAAGCAGGAACAATTCTCATTTCACTAAATGCCACCTTCATGCCATGCACATGAAGTTGCAGAAGATTCTGTAATAAAGGTTTTATTTTTACCTTTCTTTTCTGTTCCCTCCATTAAAAGATGGATTATTACTTAGACACTTGTTCTTAAAATTCCAAACTTTACAAGTAAAATTACCAGATCTCTGTTCCCTCAGCCTTGTTTGCCTTCCCAACTACACTCATTTCTAAACACTTCAACGCCCTTTCAAACTGCCAGTAGTTGCCAGTAGTTATTCTTCTAGAGACCAAGGGCAGAGGAAAATGAGGGAGAGCTAATGAATAGCTATCTATAACTTGGAGGCACTATAAAAATTATCAATGGATTATTATTTTTTAAATGGTTTTTTTGAATAGCACCTACCTTTATAAATGCATCTAAAATAAAAGAAAAATCACAAGGAAAAAAACTCATCCAGAAAAGACAAATGGCAGAAATCTTGAGATAAACTTCTGTGCAACGTCTTGTGGACAGGAGCTTGTGATGATAACACAAACACATGGCTTCTCTTAGGCTGTACCATGGAGTTTCACTCCACCAACAGGGCAAAGTAGAATGTGCATTTCCTGGCAAATGTCTGGGGACAGTCAAAACTGAATCTCAAATACGGTCCCGTAAAAAAAAAAAAAAAAAAAAGTTAAGAGCTAGTTGTCAGTTGTGTTTATTATGCTATAAACTTCACTTTCCTGATAGCCCTTAGATTGCTGATTTAGAAGTAGATTGATGATTCAGAGTTCTTATCAGCCTTCCTGAGGTATGTTCCATGAATTGTCAAGTTAGTTTTAGGAACTCAGGTTCATCTTCCTCTCCCCATCTCACCCTCCCTCACCAAAGAAAGCAACTTTTAACCATTTCATAGCTGTAATACTATTGTAAATAAATTCAACTCCTTACCTCTCCACCCATATATTGCTTCTGTCTCTTACATGCAACAAGCATTCTGAGGACATTTCAGATTTTCTGTGTAGTATCTAAAATAGTGGGCCCTGGAAAAAGAAACTGAACAAGATGCCTGACCAGAAGACCCCAGCTTCATCCCTTCCATAAAGACTGCCAAAATAACAAATAACTACTTTTAATAATAACTGAAGGGGAGGGCCAGAATATGCCAAAAAGGCAACAGAAACCCCAGTACCAAGGAAAATCAGGACATCCATATAAAAAACAGAAGGATACACTTCATCTTTTTATGTAGATGTTTTTTATACATCTTTTTATGTAGATGTTTTTTATACTCTGTGGGGACAGCCTGGGATGGAACTGCTCCACCTACCCCTCTCTCCACCCTCACCTCAGCCAGAGGCAAGTCTAGGCAGTCCCTCCTGGGGAAATGGTGCTTTGGCGGAATATCTCCACCTACTGAATCCCCAAACCCAAGCTGCGAGGGGTTGCCTCAAAGTTACAGAGTCTGGGGCTGTGGGCAGTCTACATCCAACCACAGAGAGCAAATCTGCACCCCAAGACCCAGGTGCCACAAGAGGTTCACAGGACCCTATGCCTAGGACTCTGACCCACAGCCACCCCAACCACCTGTGCCTGGAACACAGTGGCATGGCAGCTGCTTCCAGGCCCTGCTAGACCTGATACCGAACAGGCTCCCCAAGCTTAGTCTTCTCATCCTGGGGAAAATGAGAAAAGGAGGACCCCAAAGCCCTTGGCACTGAGGACACTAACAACCTGTGATGATGAAACTGCCGCTCCCACAAACTTCCACAGCTTAGGTTTCTGTGGCACTCACAGTTAACAGTGACATTGAATGTGGCCAAAGAAGCTGCATAGAGATTATACCACTGTACCTACCCAGAAACAGCCTCCCCACACCCTTACATCTGGCACACTAAGATCCAATTACAGGGAAAATCTTTCTCTATGAAAGCTACTTTTGAAAGTTTGGAAAAGTCAGTTATTCCACTCAATGCACAGACATCAACACAGGAACACAAGTAATACGAAAAGACAAGAAAATATGATACTATCAAAGAAACATAACTCTTAGTAACAGACCTCAGTAAAAAGAAGATCAATGATTTCTTGAAAAAGAAATTCACTCAGCACCCATAGCTCAGTGGTTAGGGCGCCAGCCTTGTACACGGGGGCTGGAGGATTCAAACTCATCCCAGGCCTGCTAAACAACAACAACTACAACAACAACAAAAAATAGCTTGGCATTGTAGCAGGTGCCTGTAGTCCCAGCTACTTGGGAGACTGAGGCAAGAGAATTGCTTAAGCCCAAGACTTTGAGGTTGCTGTGAGCT
>CAUYPK010085144.1:0-13681 GCA_963574355.1 Loris lydekkerianus | reverse complement strand
AAACATCACACCTTTTATCCGAGACCCCCCACCCTAACTCACCCGTGAGTACACTTCCCCCCTCTGCTTGTATTTAAATATCTGTTAAAAAAATAAATTTTTCAGAGCTTGATCAGAATTCTGTCTTGATCTCTGTTCCTTGTGTCTCTTGTTTCTATCACTCTCTCAGCCCCATGCCCTAGGTCCCTGCTGAACTAGCCCCATGGGCCGGAGCAGCTATCTGAATTTCAGAGTCTCTTGGCATGTCTGGAAAATTCTCTTTCATAATTTCATGGAGAAAAGCCTCTGTGCCTTGCAAGGCCACTTCATCACTTTCAGGGATTCCAATGAGGTGGATATTAGCCTTCTTCGAATTATCCCAGAGCTCTCTGAGAGAAGAATCTGTTTTTGCTCTCCATTTCTCTTCCTCTTTGAGAGTTTGGGAGCATTCAAAAGCTTTGTCTTCAATGTCAGAAATGCTTTCCTCTGCTTGCTCCACTCTGTCAATGAGGTATTCTACTGTATTTTTCAGATCTTTGAGGGCTGCAAATTCTTGCTTCAGTGCATCAAAATCTTTGGTGAGTTTATCTTTAAATTCGTTAAATTCTTGAGACAACTTTTGAATTTCTCCTCGAATTTCTAATTCCGACTTTTGAATTGCTCCTCAAATTTCTAATTCCAATTTTTCCTCCATTCTACTAATCTTGTTTGCAATCCAAATTCTGAATTCAATTTCTGACATCTCGGCCAGCTGTTTATGAACGGGATCTTCAGTTACATCTGCCATATCTTTCCTTGGGGAGGTTGATCTATTCTGGTTATTGATGGTACCAGAGTTTTTCTGCTGATTCTGCCCCATAATTATTTTACACCATTTGACTTTTCCCCTGGAGCTTTGTCGAAGTCCTGTACAGTGCTACGGCCTGAGAAACTGGGGACCTGTTTGGTGTGGTGGGGCTAAGTGGTTCTGTCTTGTTTTCAGCTGGTCTCTGTCCGACCTTAGTGAAACAGTTACTCTGGGATGAAGTCTCAACTGTGGAGAAATACCAACAATTAGGTCACCTCGCGCCCCACAGGCAACAATTGGAAAAGGAAAATCAAACCTTCCTACAGCCACACACCCAGGGCACCACTTGAATAGTCCTTGGGCAATTGGTTCAGTTCAAAAGTCCAAATCAATTGTCTCAGTCAGCACCTATCTCAGATGGAAGTGTTTAAAAGGTCTCTGGCAACTGGATCACAGGGATCTGATGACAACTCAGATATGACTTGCCCTGGTGCTCTGTGAAGTCAGGAAAACCTACCCAGCAAATAGATTAGTCTTGGAATGTTGATGCCTCCTTCCCCACCTTGCACCTCTGTCACACCCAGTCACTGAGAGCCCTGCAGGGCTGTGACCCAGTTGCCTCTAGTGAACAGATACTCCAGGGGTTTGCACCTGCCTGAATCACAAGGAAATTTATATCTGCTCAGCCAGGCTGCTACACTCTGCCTCTATCTAGAAGGGGAAGGTGAGGCCTGACAACCTCAGGTGCTTGTTGGAGGCTGATGGGTGTTCACTCAGTTCCAGCCCCACCCCTGATTGACTTACTGACAGAACAGAACAGAACAACTTTGTGGAAATTTGTTTCTGTCCCTACTAAATTCCTCTGCAGAAGAGAAGCTGTTTTGAGTTCCCAGAACCTGTGCCTCAGGCCCTGTCTTTGCTCCTGCAGGTTTGTATTCAGTTAGCTGTCAGTTCTAGCCTTCTGTCTTCCTTTGTCAATAGTCTGATGATCCCCTGAGGGTTGGGTGCATCTTAGGCTCAGTAAAGCAGTCCTCTGGGTCAGCTCCACCCTGGGAATTTCCCGGCTGTGCTCGTGTGTTTTCTTGTCCCCGCGCTCCACCTAGGCCGGTACCACTTCAGGCAAACCCTTTAATCACGGGGCCTGCATTTCCATCCAAGATCTATTCCACAGTGGTTGCCACCTGAGAAGATGCCCGGCCTCCTCTCGTTGCCCAGGGAGACAGTGAGTGTGACTTTGGAATATTCAGGAGTGAGTCCTATTATTGCCAAAAACGGCTACTGCTCTGCACCTCAGGACACCACCGTTCTGATGTGGGTCCCTCTCAGCCGACCGTCCTCTCCTCACTCCAGTGCCACAGAATCAGCACTGACCAGCTGCAGTCTAGGCCCTGTCCACACCCCTCAAGAAATCACCCAAGAATCTGGACTCCTGGAAGACAGGCCTCCAGACCTCAGAGTGAGAGTGGAGGGGAGTGCTGGGAGCTCAGAACTGCAGGTAGAGAACATATACAGTTTTATGCCTGCCAGGAGAACACCATGGCATCCTAGTAGGGGAGGTAAGTCCAGCTTTTAGAGGATCTCTCTGTGGAGGGTAGTGGGAGGATCTTTGAACTCTGCTCATTTGTTTGTGGGGCACTCTGAGCCATTCTCATGGGGGAGGGGACTCCCATTCACTTGGTGATGAATTTTGTACCTTTTGTTTATATCCTTGGGGTCACAGCTCGCCTCAGTGGGGTTCATGTGCGTTCTTCAACCTTCTCTCTCTTGGTGCAGCTTTAATCCACCAGGTTACTTGATAAATTTCTGTCCTTTAACTCTCCTTCTGGACAGAAGCCTCTGTGGAAAGCTGGCTTCAGTCAGCCATCTTGTCTCTGACCCCCCCATTCCAAGTATCTTTTCCAACCACAATAGAATAAAACTAGAAATCAGTAATATTTGTGTGGAAACTAAACAACATACTCTTGAACAATCATTGCTTAAAAAAGGAAATCAAAATAAAATACAAAAGATATATTCTGTCCAGGCATAGTGGCTCACATCTGTAATCCTAGCATTTTGCAGGCCAACGCAGGAAAATAATTTGTGACTGGGAGTTCAAGACCAGTCTGGGCAATGTAGTAAGACTCTCTCACTACGAAAAATATGAAAAAAATTAGCCAAGCATAGTGGCATATGAATGTAGTCCCAGCTACTCAAGAGGCTAAGAAAGGAGGATTGCTTGAGCCAGGAGCTCAAGTCTACTGTGAGCTATGATCATACCACTGCATGGCAGCCTGGACAACATAGTGAGACCCTATCTTTAAAAAAATAAAAATTAAAAAAAGGATCTTCAGAAAAACAAAAATGAAAACACAAAATACCATAATGTATAAGGTACAGTAAAACACCCACATTCAAAAAGAAGAATCTCAAATAAACAATCCAACCATATACCTCAATGAACTAGGAAAATAACAAACTAAGATCAACATAAGCAGAAGAGAGGAAATAATAAAAATCAGAGCAAAAATAAACCAAATGGCCAGGTGTGGTGCTCACGCCTATAATCCTACCACTCTGGGAGGCCAAGGCAGGTGGATTGCCTGAGCTCAGGATCTTCAAACCAGCCTAAGCATGAACAAGATCCCATCTCTACTAAAAACAGAAAAATTATACAGGCATTGTGTCAGCCATATGTTGTCCCAGCTAATCAGGAGGCTGAGACAAGAGGATCACTTGAACCCAGGAGTTCGAAGTTGCTGTGAGCTTTGACGCCAGGACACAAAGTGAGACTATGTCTCAAAAACAGAAAGAAAGGAAGGAAGATAAGAAAATATCATATCTTTATACCAATAAATATAACAACTTGGATTAAGTGGACAAATTCCTTTAAAAATATAATTTAACAAACTAATCCAAGAAGAAGTAAAAATTTTTGAATAGTTCCATTTCCAAGAAAGAAATCAAATTGATTAATACAAACCTTCCCATATAAAAAACTTAAAGCTCAGAAGATTTTGACAGCATAATCTATCAAGCTTTAAGGAATAAATTATACAACTCCTTGAAAAAAAGCAGAAAATCTAAGTACAATTTCCTGGATTGGTTTAGGAGGCTATTATAACTCTGATGCCAAACCTGATAAAGAATTAAAAGGAAAGAAAATTACAGATGCCAACTTTCAAGAATATAAACATCAAAATCTTTAATAAGACATCAGCAAATAAAATCTGCAAAAATATAAAAGAGGTAGATCATTATGACAAGTATGGTTTATCCCAGAAATGTGCAATGTTGCTTTAATATTCTAAAAGCAATGGAATTTACCATTTTAACAGAATAAAGAAGAAAATATATATAGATCATGCCAACTGAAGAAAACATAATGGAAAAAAATGGGGAAAAATTCAACATCCATTCAGATAAATATGGTCTTCAAAAGAAGAAAAATAAACTTTGTCAACTGATAGCAGCTTCTACATAAAACCTACAACTAAACCTAACCTGCTAGATTTCATAGACATTAGCTGAAGACATACAATTCTTACGTCAACTAATAATATACTTGAAGGGAAATACTGTTATTCCAGTAAGATTAGGAACAAAGCCAGGATATCTAATTTCACCAATCTCACTCAATGATGTACTGAAATTTTAGAGAAGAAAAAATACATTAGAAAAAGAAAGAAACAGAATTTACCAGTGAATCCCTCTGGGCCCAAAGTTTTCTTTTTGGGAAGGCTTTGACTACAAATTCAGTTTCTTTAGTGAATAGTGGCATATCCAGCTTACCTACTTTTTCTTGAGTAAACTTTGGCAGTTTGTCCCTTTCAATGAATTTGTTCTTTTCATCTAAGTTGGGAGTCAATCACCTTTTCCTAAACAAGGTCACATAGGAAATATTTCAGGTTTGGTCTCTCACAAATACTCAACTCTGCCACTGCAGTATAAAAGCAGGCATAGATAAAATGTAAACAAATACGGTCATCTCCATTCCAATAAAATTTTATTCACAAAACAGGTGGCAAGGCCCATAGGTCATACTTTACAGACCATCAATAAAATTTTGGCATAAAATTATTCCTAATATTACCTTCCCTCCCTTCCTTCCTTGTTATCCTTTTTTCCTCCGTCTCTTCCTTCCTTCTATATTATATGTGCATTTTTAGTCATATTCTGCCTTCAATAAAACTATACCACTTCACGAATATTGAATAAACCTTACAATAGTCTATTTCTTTACCCTTTCCCTGGCCATTGCCATACATACAGACACCCATAACAATGCCCAGATAGTTTTTCTGTTATTGGTAGAGATGGGGTCATATTCTTGCTGGTCTGAAACTCCTGAGCTCAGGCAATCCACCTGCCTCGGCCTCCCAGAGTGCTAAGATTATAGGCATGAGCCACCAGGCCCAGCCTTTATCTAGAATTGTGAAGAGTCAGAAATTTCATGCTAAGATATTAATCTCCCAGATTTCATAGATATTAGCTGAAGACATAAAACTCTTAGGTCAAAATAATGGACGTTACTTACAGCATAGCAAGCAACATGAGATTCATGTTTGTATTAGTTTTTCTTGCCTCCCACTCTCACAGGGGCCACATGGAAAAGGCCAGAGGGATGCTATACAAACCTCATCACATCTGAGTACTCCTGAATTTAGGGCCTATGAATATGTTCTCTGTCCCAGAGGGAGACATTATCCTATTATACTGGACAAAAAAGAAATTTGCCCTTAATCCCAAAAAGAAACACTATTTCTATAAACCAAGGCTGTTTGCTGTACAAAAATCCCTAAAAAGACAATCCAGAACAAAAGGCCAGTTAGCACCTTTGTTTTTAAGAAATACACAAGTGTGAGGGATCCATGGAGAATTGTTTCCTATCATTTTAAAGCTTTATTAGGGCTTATGTAAGTCTAGGGCTAATTGCCCACTGAGGCAAAAATCTTCTCAGAACCTTACTTAAAATCCCATATATTGAGAGATCTTTCTACTTTTACAGATGAAAACACTACTACCAGCCCTGTGCGAGAGATCTGAGCATTCTTCTACCTACTCCTCTGCAGAGGTTTGGCTCAGTATTGAACCAAATTCAATACTGAATTTGCTCTGTAGTTATATAGAATTTGCTGTTATGTGTCTCCCTTCTCTCGGGTACTCTGACAGACAAGATTTAGCTGCCTTAGTCTTCTCAAAACCAAGCTCTCTCTCCCAAGCTTGATGAAAATTCCAGGAAATGACAGGGTGCCCCTCCTGCCTTGAGCCTGGGATAGTCTTACCATGCAGTAAGCAAGGGGAATAGTAGAGCTTATTTCTTTCCCTTCTTTCAGAAATCATTATCCTGTGGGTTGTATATTGTTTAATATTAGCAAACTGTTGTTTCATTTATTTTCCCTGTTTTTCCAGTTATTTAAGATAAATAAATGTAGTCCTAGTTATGCCATCATGACCAGAAACAGAAGTCTGAAAGAAATTAAACTAGCAGATAATATTATTATCTATATTAAAAATGCTGATGTATATACAAAGTAATTGTCAAAGCAGGTGAATTTAGCAAGGTTATAGAAAAAAAGGGAAAAATACAAAAATAATTATATTTCTATCTTTGTATACAAATAGTTGTAAAATAAATTTTTCATAATAATTTTACTTATAAAAGCATTAAAGAATAAAGTATTTGGGAATCAATATTCCAAAAGACATGTAAGCCCCCTACACTAAAAACTGTAAAACATTGCTGAAAGAAATTACGTAAGACCTAAATAAATAGAGAGTTGTCTATTTTTGAAATATAAGATTAAGATTCAACATTGCTAAAATGTTAACTTCCCCCAAATTTATCTATTGATTGACATCAATCCCATCTGTAATTCCACCAGGATGTTTTTAACAGAAATTGATAGGTTGCTTCTAAAACTAAAGTATATATGAAAATGCAAAGAACCTAGAATAGCCAAACTTGAAAAGACAAAAAAGTTTTATACTACTTTTCTTCAAGACTTATTATAAAACCAGAAGAATCAAGACAGTGTGTTACTAGCATAATAATTCACAATACCAATTGAACATGAATAGTCCAGAAATAGAACTACATTTATACATCAACTGGTTTTCAACAAAGCTCCAAAGCAATTAAGGGAAAAAGTGAACTAATGTTACGGGAAAAATTATATATCCATATGAAAAAAATGAACCTTGACATTACCTAACCCATACACTAAAATTAATTCACAATGGGTTACAGACATAAATGTAAAATTAAAATACAAAGTTTCTTAGAAGAAAATACAGATACAACCCAAATGCCCATCTAAACAAGAATGGATAAACAAGTTGAGAAATAAAGTAGCCCTCCCTTATCGCAGTTTCTCTTCCCATGGTTTCAGTTACCCAAGATGAACTGAAGTCTGAAAGTATTAAATTGTAAATTCTAGAAACAAACAATTCCTAAGCTTTCAATTATCAGTACACATCATTCAGAGGACCATGATGAAATTTCATGCCCTGTGGCTTCATCTTGGCTGGGACATGAATCTTCTCTTTCTCCAGCAGATCCACATGTGTCTGTTACCTACCTAACAGCCTTCTGAGTTAATCAGATCAACTGTTTCCACAGTACCTATGTTCAAGGAATCCTATTTTACTTTACAATGGCACCAAAACACAAGAGTAGTGATGCTGGCAATTTGGTTTGATAAAGAGAAGCCATAAAGTGTTTCCTACAAGTGGAAAGATAAACGTTTTCCACTTAATAAAGAAAAAAAATGTACGCTGAGATTGCTAAAATCTATGGTAAGAGTGACCCTTCTATCCATGAAATTGTGAAGAAGAAAAAAGGAAATTCACACTAGTTTTGTTGTCACATCTCAAACTGCAAAAATTATGGCCACAGGGTGGCACCTGTGGCTCAAAGGAGTAGGGCGCTGGCCCCATATACTGAAGGTGGTGGGTTCAAACCCAGCCCAGGCCAAAAACTGCAAAAAAAAAAAGTTATGGCCACAGCATGTGATAAGTTCTTACTTAGGATGGAAAAGGCATTAAACTTGTGGATTAAAGATATGAACATAAGGCTTTTCCACTTGACAGCAGTTGGTTTCAGTACTATCCACAGTTTTAGTCAACCACTGGGAGTTTCTCAAGGAAGAGTTCTGTATTCATACCAGGTTATACTACCCAACCAAAAAACAATAAACCAGGCCAAGTGAAGTAGCTCACACCTATAATCCCATCACTTTAGGAGACCGAAGCACGAAGATCACTTGAAGCCAGGAGTTTGAGAACTGCCTGGGCAACATAGTAAGACCTTGTCTGTACAAAAAGTAGAATTAGCCAGGCATGGTGGCACATGCTACTTAAAGGGCTGAGGCAGGAGGATCACCTCAGCCCAGGAAATCACAATTATAGTGAGCTATGATGCAGCCACTGCACTCAAACCTGGGCACCAGAGCAAGACTCTGTCTTAGAAAATAAAATTACATTATGTTTAAATTTTAAAAATCTACACTAATATATACAAGAACCCAATATATATACATATACACAGAGAGAGACTCTATCACCCTTGGTAGAGTGCCATCGTGTCATCATACCTCACAGCAACCTCAAACTCTTGGACTCAAGCAATCTTCTTGCCTCAGCCTCCCCAATAGCTGAGACTGCAGGCACCTGACACAACATCCAGCTCAATTTTCTATTTTAGTAGAGATGGCGTCTCACTCTTATTCAGGCAAGTTTCAAACTCTTCTGAGTCAAGCAATCCACTCACTTTGGTCTCCCAGAATTCTAGGATTACAGGCATGAGCTGTCACGCCCACCCAGCCTAAGGACACAATTTCACCAATTTTATGTTGAGTATGTTGAGTGAAGGAAACCAAACATACAAAATCTGCATAGTATAGGATCCAATTCATAGAAAGTTTTAGAACAGCAAAAGTAATCTATATTAAGATATTCAGAGCAAGGCTTGTAGCTCATGCCTGTTATCCTAGCCTTCTCAGAGGCCAAAGCAGGTGGATTGCCCGAGCTCAGGAGTTTCAGACCAGACTGAGCAAGAGCGAGACCAGGTTTCTAAAAATTACTCAGGTGTAGTGGCAGGCACCTGTAGTCCCAGCTATTCAGGAGACTGAGGCAAGAGGATTGATTAAGCCTAAGAGGTTGAGGTTGCTGTGAGCTATGATGCCACAGTACTCTACTGAGGGCAACAAAAATGTGACTCTTTCTCAAAAAAAAAAAAAAAAAAAAATTCAGAGCTTGGCTCAGTGCCCATAGCTCAGTGGTTAGGGCATCAGCCACATACACGGACTGGTGGGTTTGAACCCGGCCAGGGCCTGCTAACAACAACGAGAACTACAACAAAAAGTAGCCAGGCGTTGTTGCAGGAACCTGTAGTCCCAGCTACTTGGGAGGCTGAGGCAAGAGAATCACTTAAGCCCAGGAGTTTCAGGTTGCTGTGAGCTGTGACACCACAGTCTACTGAGGGTGACAGAGTAAGAGCAATAGTTGCAACCAGGGCTAGGAACAATTACTAGAAAAGAACATAAGAAATTTTTCTTGGGTGATGAAAATCATCTAAATCTTGACTACAAGGTGGTCACAGCTGATTCCTTTGTCAAAATTAATTGAATTGTATCCTTAGAAACTGTACATTTCACTTCAGTAAGATTGGCCCAGATCACAAAGTCCCATCTGCAGATGCTCATGTGGATGTGGAGAGAAGGGAACACTTCTACACTGCTGGTGGGATTGCAAACTAATACAACTTTTATTGAAAGAAGTACGGAGAATTCTTTAAGAACTAAAAGTTGACCTTCCATTTGATCCTGCAATTCCATTACTAGGTATCTACCAAGAAGAACAAAAATCATTTTATCACAAAAACATTTGCAATAAAATGTTTATTGCAGCTCAATGTACCATTGCCAAGTCATGGAAGCAACCCAAATGCCCATCAACCCATGAATGGATTAACAAACTGTGGCATACGTATACCATGGAGTACTATTCAGCCATAAGAAAAGATGGCGACTTTACATCTTTTATGTTTACATGGATGGAGTTGAAACACATTCTTCTTAGTAAAGTATCTCAAGAATGGAAAAAAACTTTAATGTACTCAATACTAATATGAAAATAATACATAAACAATTACATGCCCACAGGAATAATAAAACACAAACATAGTCTAACAAGGGAGGGGAGAGGAGAGAGAGAGAAACAGGGAGGGTAGAGGGCAATTGGTGGTAGCAGTGAGGGTAACTGGCAGGATTTCATCTAAGGTGTACCACATGAGAGTATTCAGCACACCCCCTGGGGGAAGGGCTCTTCTACAACTTGAACTTTACCTTGCAAGTGAGAACAATATAACCTAAAAATTTGTGCCCTCATATTAATTTGAAATTTAAAAAGATTAAAATAAAAGAAACTATATATTTCATGATTTACAAAATTTACCTCAATAAGAAAAAAACAACTTTAAACAAATATTGAACTCTAATTAGCAGGCTTACTTTATACAATGGCTTGGTTTATCAATTATAAAACTACTTCCTGTGTTTTCTCATGTATGAACAAATGTATAAATATATTGAATGTATCTTCACTCTTGAAAATGTATATACCTTGTCTAGCTCTGTCTGCTGAGAGGAACTAAGGCAATGACACACAGTAGCAATCAAAACATGGTTTTCCAATACCATTCTCTGCGAAAAGAAACCCTTGGAGAAATCACTGATTCTAGGGTAAAAAAAGTATAAGATTTTTTTTAATTTCTATAATTTTTATTGTATATATTTAAAGTGTAAAATATGATGCTTTGATACATACTATATATATACACACACACACACACACACATATATATATATATACACATAAACACACACACACACACAAACACAGTAAAGTGATTACCATTGGGGTGGCGCCTGTGGCTCAGTGGATAGGGTGCCAGCCCCATATATAGAGGGTGGCAGATTCGAAACCAGCCCGGGCCAAACCGCAACAACAAAAAATAGCCGGGCGCTGTGGTGGGCACCTGTAGTCCCAGCTACTTGGGAGGCTAAGGCAAGAGAATCCCCTAAGCCCAGGAGTTGGAGGTTGCTATGACCTGTGACGCCACAGTGCTCTACCAAGGGTAATAGGGTGAGACTCAGTCTCTTAAAAAAAAAAAAAAAAATGAGTACCACAATCAAATTTAAGCATATTAATATATCTAATCATCTCATGTAGTCATCATTCTTTTCTTTATTCATTTTTATTTTTTGATGGTAAGAGTACCTAAAATCCACTCTCTTGGCAAATTACCAGTATATTATTTACTATAGTAATAGTAAATATAGTAAATAATATTGTTGTTATTATAATGTTATTATTATATTATTATAGTAAACAATATTTCATGTTGTTCATACTAGACTTATTCATCCTACATAACCACAACTTTGTACACTTTAACCTGTATCTTCCCATTTCCCCTACTTCACCCCTAGTACTCTTCCATTTCTATGTGGGGTTTTTTTTAAGATTTCCTCATTCAAGTGAGATCGTGCAGTAATTATCCTTCTGTGCGGTTTATTTCACTTAGAATAATGTTCTTTAGCTTCATCCATGTTGAAAGATTAAGATAAACACAGAATTTCTTATGTGTCAGAAAGTAAAGAATTCTTCACAAAAGTATGTGGACATGTCAAAAGGATAAAGGAACTACCATTAAAAAGGTCCCAACTAGGGTGGCACTTGTGGCTCAGTGAGTGGAGTGCCAGCCCCATATACCGAGGGTGGCGGGTTGGAACCTGGCCGCAGCCAAACTGCAACAAAAAAATAGCTAGGCATTGTGGCAGGCACCTGTAGTCCCACCTACTCAGGAGGCTGAGGCAGGACAATCGCCTAAGCCCAAGACATGGAGGTTGCTGTGAGCTGTGATGCCACAGCACTCTACTGAGGGCAACAAAGTGAGACTCTGTCTCTATAAAAAAAGGTCCCAACTGGCTGTTTGACAGTGGCCCACATTCTCCAGCAATTTCTCTGCCTCATCATTGGGGTGAGTCGTGTGTTCCTGTGGCCGGAACTACACCCTCTCCTCAGCCTGAATCTCTAACCTTGTGGTTGGGGAAGACAGCATTTTCTTTAAGTTAAGCACTTCCTTATTAACTCCTTCAGCCCTGGAGGTAATAGCTGCTTTTTGTAGTTGCTGCTTCCATGTAAGAGAATCTTCTTTGACCCCTTTTAATATCTGATCATCTTTTACTAGAAAATAATTCTTTAAATTTTTCCTGTAAAAATCAATTGTTTGGTCTTCTGATTAGACACTGATTGATACCAGAACATATCATTTTTCTGGTATTCCTGTCAAAAAAATAATGCACAACTAACTACTGTATAATTGTGAGACAATGTCAGAACAAACCCAAAACAAGATAGATTCTACAAAATATGTGGTTTATACTCATCAGAATTTCCGAAGTCACAGAAGATAAATGACAACTAATGGCAATATGTAACTAACTCTGAGCCTCGCACAGTGGGCAAAAAAAAAAAAAAAGTTCTGGTTTGGCTCCTTTGCTTGGAAAGTGGGAAGTAATTATGATATAAAGAAGATTTATTAGGATATCGATGAAATTCTTAATGTGAACTATGGATTATATAATAATATTGTATCAATATTATAGTTCCTAGTTTTAATAATTATACTGTGTTAATGTAAGAGAATGCCCTTTATTCCTAGGAAATACACACTTATGTATTTAGTAGTAATGGGAAATTTACTCTCAAATTGCTCAAAATAAACTAATGCTGCGGTGGGAATGAATCTAGGTAGAGTGTGCACAAGAGTTCTTTGTACTACTGCATCTTTTCTATAAATGTTACTAAAATTACAAGTTACTAAAAGCAAAAAATACATTGAGTCCTTGAAATATATTAAACATGATCATTTGGAAAGACATCAATAAAAATTCAAAACTTAAATTTGGTTCAAAATAACAAATTGAACACATTCATAACAGGACTGAGAATCTGCCAAATAAATTTCAAAAGATCCCTAATCAGATCAGAAACTGTGAACAGGTAAGATGTGTTTGATAGTGAAACCACAGCAAGATCTGTTACCACAAAGCTCACACACAAGAAAGGTACACAGAGGTTATTGTGGGGGGATGTGCTTGTTAACGATAAGGCTTAAAAAAAAGGCAAGCCAGAAATGAAAAAGGAACTGCTTTCAACTTTTGCCCTGGCAAGAACCTTGAGCTCAGTACTCAGGGAGTTCTACCACAGAGAGCACTCAAAATGAGCACTGAGGCCTGAGAAGTAGGAAAGTGACCCAGGTTGTTTCCAACTGATTGTAAAGAAACTAACCCCTGCTTCCACCTTCACAGAACACAAGCTATTCAATCTACTTACCGGTAATTGTCCATCCCGCCCATTCCTCACTTTCAACATGCATACTTCCTTCCCTCAAGCCCAATACTACTCTAGGCAATGAACAAAAGGCAAGATTTCCGAAATCAAAACTTGGATTCACCAAAAATGAACATCAATTCTAGAATGGAAACTCACTGTAACAGGGATTTTTATCCTTCTCAGCTGTATCCCCAAGACTTACAAAACTGGCATATAGTAATTGCTTACTAAATATTTGCTGAGTTAACTGAAAAAAGGGAGTCAGTGGAAATAACTTCAATGCCTAACATTAGTGGCACTGGTTAAGTAGCAAACCATTAACCTAAATATTATGCAACTACCAAATAGTTTATTTGTAAAGGTAATGATACAGAGAAATATTGGTATGTTAATTTTTTTTTTTTTTTTGTAGAGACAGAGTCTCACTTTACCACCCTTGGTGGAGTGCCGTGAAGTCACAGGACCCACAGCAACCTCCAGCTCTTGGGCTTCTGCGATTCTTCTGCCTCAGCCTCCCGAGCAGCTGGGACTACA
>CAUYPK010085143.1:0-11790 GCA_963574355.1 Loris lydekkerianus | reverse complement strand
GTGTGTGTCGGGGCTGGGTGTGTGTGTCTGTGGGTGTCTGAGGTGTCTGTGTGTGTCTGTGTGTGTCTGTGCAGGGTGTGTGTGTCTGTGTGTGTCTGAGCAGGGTGTGTGTGTCTGTGTGTGTCTGAGCAGATCTGTGTGTGTGTGTGTGTGTGTGTCTGGGCAGGGTGTGTGTGTCTTTGTGTGTCTGAGCAGGGTGTGTGTGTCTGTGTGTGTCTGAGCAGGGTGTGTGTGTCTGTGTGTGTGAGCAGGGTGTGTGTGTCTGTGTGTGTCTGAGCAGGGTGTGTGTGTCTGTGTGTGTCTGGGCAGGGTGTGTGTGTCTTTGTGTGTCTGAGCAGTGTGTGTGTGTCTGTGTGTGTCTGTGTGTGTCTGGGCAGGTGCGTTACATGTATATTTCCAAGCTTTGTCCACTGAGAAGGCTGAGGAGCAGTGACCCGAGAGCAATGAGCGCACCCAGCCCTAGACCTTGGTCTCTGGTGAAAGGAATCCGGACTTCTAGTGGAAATGGCAGATCCCAAGGCTGAGGCAGTGGAGGTGTGAGATGAACCTGA
Organism: Loris lydekkerianus; assembly: GCA_963574355.1. Lineage (NCBI taxonomy): Eukaryota > Metazoa > Chordata > Mammalia > Primates > Lorisidae > Loris > Loris lydekkerianus. The sequence goes on along the minus strand of CAUYPK010085143.1, from coordinate 11,239 downwards.
AATCCCAGAGAGAAAGAAAATGATGAAAGAAAAAGATGGAATATGTCACAGGGCACAGGCACCAGCTGGACGGGATTCCCACTGGTCCCGTCAGAGATAATCAGAGCACTCAGAGACAGTGATGAATCCTAAAACATTGAAGGAAAAGGCACCCAGCAGTCCACACTGGCAATAAAGGGGATTGGTGGAGGAGCAGAGAGGCCTCTTGCTCGAGTGGGATGCAGACACCTGCTGGTGAACAGGGGGGCGGGGAAGTGCTCAGGTGGGAAATTGTCACCTTGCAGCCAGCCTGGTGAAACTGCTGCTGGTGAGAACCATCTGCAGATGCCACCTCTGTCCGTTTGGGCTGCTTTAGCAAAAACATCAAACCGTGTATCTTTTAAACAGCAGAAATTTATTCCTCAGAGGTCTGGAGTCTGGGAGGTCCAAGGTCAAGGCAGTGGTGTATCTGATGTCTGGTGAGGGTCCTCGTCCTTATAGATGGGTGTCTTTTCCCTGTAACCTCATGTGGCACAGGGGACAAGGTCTCCTCCATAAGAGCACTGGTCCCTATTCACAGGGCTCCACGTTTATGCCCAGTGGTCTCTCAAAGGCCTCACTTCTTAATACCGTCACGATGGGGATTGGTTTCAATGTATAAATTTTGAGGGGGACACAAACATTCAGACCACAGCAGATGCTAAATCCAGGACAGAAATATTGACGAGGGACGACAGTAAAACAGATACCTTCACAGCATCCCCGAAATGGGGCTGGGAATTGGGGGCCCAAAGCAAAGGTGACGCTGCTGGGGAGTCAGACAGACAACCAACAAACCGTTCTCTCTCAACATCCGTGCCATAAACAACAGCAGAGTTTAGTTCCAAAGTTCTATTGTAGATTTGGTTTCTCAATGACTTTAAACCTTAAAATAGAAGTGCACCCAGCAATCACCTCATTTCTCAGTATGGAATTAAGCTCTGCTGATAAGGGATGGATACTTTCCACATTAACGCAGAGCGTGAGCACGCATCGCGAGATAGTGTAATGCACTCCAGGCACCAACCGTGATGTATTTAGATCCTGATTAGAAGTAAAACTGATACATCGTCCCTCACGGCACACGGACGGGGCTGTGCACAGTGGAGCCTCCCGGGACTGAGGTCATTGCTTTTTCTCCTGGATATACTGTTTATATCATGTTCTCTCCCTCCTGTTTTATATTAAATTGTTTAATGTAAGCCATAAGAGAGCAAATGTCACTTAAAGGTCTTTTTTCCCCCCTCTTAAAATCTGAAGAATCAAATCTTCTAAAGCAGGTATCTGTCAGTCTTCATTCCTGGATGTCATTGGTACGTACAGCTTTTCTTATTAGTTCATTTCACATTCCCAAATCAAATGACGATTTATCTACAACATCTGAGCGGAAAGACTGGGGGCTTCCTGCCTTTTATGGAGGCAACTTTCTGGGTCCCAAGTGTGTGTCTGCAGGAATGAAGGCTTCCCTAAAGCTGGCAGGAGAATCAGTTCATTGTTAAAATGTTTCCTCAGTGGGGGAGACTGGAGGCAAGCTGATAATTGATAACTAGTATTATTAGTTTTGGAAAATTGGTGTGTGTGTTCATGTGTGTGCACGCACAGTGGTGTAAGAGGATAGTAACTCTACATCTTGGAAGATAGGGTGGTTCAGAGTTAAACTCTTCCGTTGCTGTAAGTGCTCCTTCAATCTAGAACTGCAGCAGTGATAATCAGCACTTACGGAGGCCTGTGCCCCAAGTCCACACACATCCTCTCATTTAACCCACCAAAATACATCCCCTGTGGGTGTTTAGGATTATTCCACCTCTAGTCCCTCAGCAAAGCCTGTTGTCTCTGCCTTCAAAAATACTTTCTGCCTCCATTTCCGATATCTCCCCAGTGACCATGCCATCCGACTATGGTGATCTCTGACCTGGATCATGGTAGCAGTCTCTGCTTCTCTCTGGTCTCCGTGGCTCAGTACTGCTGTTCACACAGTGCTCTGTCTTTCTGGCGGCTGGTCTGGCTGTCCTCTGCCTCCCGCCGCCTGTGAGGTCACTGTACTCAGGTGGTCTGCCTCGGCCAATGACGTGTCTGTGGGAGCGATAGGGCGACTTCCAAAGAGAAGCTCTGGAACTTGAGCGTGAGTCCCGGGTCCCTGTCCTGCTGCTGTGAGATCTGCAGATATTCAAAGGGATGCTGCCCCTCCCCAGGCTCCAGCTGACCTGTGACCTGTGGTGGATGTGGGGTGTGAGAAGCTGTCTGTTTTCGGAGGCAACTCGGTGTTTGTGGTTTCCATCACAGCGGGGTGACCGAGCCTCCTTCTGAGCCTCACAGTCAGGCGGCCCCTGGAGCCGTCCTTTCAGGCGCGCTCGGTCTGTGCCCTGGCAGCTCCTATGGGCTTCTCCGAATGAGACCCCCGAGTGCTTGTGTGTAGGCCCTTTACAGTCTCTGCCCCATCCTTAAGCCACAACGGCCTCTTTGCTGTCCCTTGGCCGTGCCTCTGATGTCCTCGCTCCCTGGCCCTTACACCTCTGCTTTGCTTCTGCTTGGTGACTATTGCCCGGATATGATGAGGCCCTTTTCTCCCTGTATTCTGACCTCCGGTGAAATGTCCCTCCTCAGAGAAGCCGTCCCTAACGATCTTGTTTGAAATGCCTCCCCACCATCTTCGTCTCCTTTCTCTGCTATATTTTTCTTCCTGGCACGCATCAGTTCCCCCCCCCTGACATTCCAGTGTCCATTTCTTCCTGTCTTGTCCGTGGTCCTCCTGTGGGAGGGACTTGGCTGTTTCGTCCACTGCCTGGGCTTTCTCTGTGGCTGCTGCCCACGCTGGGCACTCAGTGAGTGTGTGTTGGGTACCTGTGAGTCCCCTTTTATGTAAGGAACCTGGGGATCAGAGAAGCACAGTAACTTGACCAACGCCACATAGTTAGTAAGAGGGCTGTGGTCAGGCCTGGACCTCTGACTTTAACTGCTCACAGCTGGAGGCCTCTCTGTGGGGTGCCCTGGAAGTCCCTCTGCTATAAGTGCAGGGTGCCTGGGTCACCCCACTGCTCACATCCTCTGGTTCGCACCGAGGTCAAGACAAATGGTGAGGATGAGGGGTCAGGTTCTGACGAGTCCCATGCTTGGCTCCTGTCATGTGAGTCAATCTGTCTGCTAACGTTATCACGGTGACGCTCTTTCATCGTGCTAATGGGGGAGACTTGCGATGCAACTAAAAAGACCATTTTTAGTTTGATCAAAAGTCACAACTTAACTTTAAAAGGAAGGGTTTCTGGGCGACGCCTGTGGCTTAAAGGAGTGGGGCACCGGCCCCATATGCTGGAGGTGGCGGGTTCAAATCCAACCCCGGCCATAAACTGCAAAAAAAAAAAGGAAGGGTTTCTGCACTCAGCCTTGAAAAGGTAAGTGCGATTTGGGGAATGCACTTTGAACACAAGGTAAGAGGCCCCTGGCTCAGAGGCTGAGAGTGGCCTGGGCTGGGCCGGGCTGCCCTGATGGTTTTAGTGTTTGGAGGGCAACAGCTCCCCCCACCCCCGTCTCACACCCACTGGGTGGGGCTGGCCCTGCTGGCGAGGTAGAGGGGTTGGGGATGCTGGTGAGGCAAGATCCCAAGGTCAGGTTGGTCAATAAGTGTGAGAGCTGCAGGGTAGTCAGCCCGTCCCTGGCTGTGGGGTTCTAGCAGTCACAGGCTGTTGGAAGAGGAGGCTCCTGAGAGGCGTTCCCCGAGCCCAGTTTGTGCTGCCTGCCTCAGACTAAATAGCTGGGGTCTCCAGTTGCCGGGTCCCTCTCCCGGAGTCAGACTGCGACTGTGGAGTAGGCAGCAATGTGCGATGTGCGTGTTTACCTGGCTCCCCGGGTGTTTCACATGAACACCCAGCTGTGGGTCTCATCCAGCCTCCTCATTTATGCGTTTAGAGAAACTGAGGCCTAGGGATTTGGTTCTTGTGGAAATGATTATGTCAAATTGCAACAAGGAAAGGTGAAAGTAATTTTCAGGGTAAAATAAAATTTTAAGAGTCATTATTCATCTCTGTTTTTGGCACAGATCTCCTTCATAAAACAATACAAACATAAAAACACAGATCCCTAAATGAAGCGTGTGGCAAACGGAGGCTTTCTCGAAGGTTCTTTGAAGAGTGATGCGTGGACTCCGGCACCCCCGAGGTCCCATTCTGGAGCTGAGGACTCTCATCTGGAACAACAACCTGGTGAGTTCTGCTCCCTGTTTTCCAGCAGAAGGAAAGTCACTAGGAGTCAGCTGGAGGCTGGACAGAGGGAGAACAGTGAGAAATCGTGGGCAGGGGGAAGAAAAATGAGTTAATCCCCGGCAGATGCTTCATCAGAATAAATGCTGAGAAGAGTTCTGGAGCCCTTATTACTCTGGGCGAGGGTGGCGTGCAGAGTGCGGGGGAAGCTGCGTCCACGCGGACCATCACCTTTTTCCACAGACATGAAATCAGGCTAAAAACCTGGGTCGCTCAGCCCAGGAGTGAGTAATTATTAGAGAACAGAAGACCCTCTGTAGTTTATCCTTTGTATCAATACATGAAAAAATCCCTAGGACTTTCTGGTCCAGTGTGGTTGTGAGGGAACAGATAAGAGTCTGAGTAGATGGAAGCCCCCTCCGTCCTGGGGGGACTTGGGGTGCTGCCCACGTAATCTGCCAATAAAGGCCCATCTGTTAAAACACAGAGCAGCCTGGCAACGCGTCCCAGAGATCGAAAAGTGGGTGTTTTTTCTTGACAGTTTTGTTGGCCTTTTTTTTTTTTTTTTTTTTTTTCAAGTCCAGAAAGCTATTTGAGAATGAAATTAAGATGATGATATTGGCTTTAAGTTAGCGCTACATTTTTGTTTGGAGAGAGTGAGCTCTGTCGGCACGTCTCTGGTAAACACGGCCATGTGATAAATTGTTACGAGAATAGAGTCAGAAGGAAAAGTCAGCTTCACAAATGACACTCGTAGAAAAACAGCAGATGTCTGATGAAGTAAAGAGCCGACTCACTGCCAAGACCTTGAAAAACAAAATTAATTTCCTTTCGTCTTTGATAATGGTGATGTAATGTAGTTAATAGGAAGAGTCTGCCACACTCAAGTACTTATAAAAGGGGGAACATTCGCCAGGCACCAGGTCGGAATTGCTGGTTTGAGCCGCTGTTGCTCTCACCACCTCGGTCGCTAGACAAAGAGTGGGCGTGAAGGAAGGAACTATTTGGTGTTGTTTGAGTGTAAATGGGCTTGGACTCTATTGATTACTTTTATTTATTTTTTTGAGACAGAGTCTCACTTTGTTGCCCTGTGTAGAGTGCTGTGGTGACACAGCTCACAGCAACCTCACACTCTTGGGCGTAACTGATTCTCTTGCCTCAGCCTCCAAAGTAGCTGGGACTACAGGCGCCCACCACAAGGCCCAGCTATTTTTTGGTTGTAGTTGTCATTGTTGTTTAGCAGGTCTGGGCTGGGTTTGAACCTGCCAGCCTCAGTGTATGTGTCCAGCACTGTAACCACTGTGCTATGGGGGCCGAGTCTATTGATTCTTTTTAAACGGTTATTTCATAAAGAGAGAAAAGAGCAGTCAAATCAGTAGGGTGCTCTGATAGCGATTGCAGATATTTGAAGCCTTTGAAAGTCATCATCAGTGAAGATAAAAAAGATTCTCAAGAATTCTGATTCCACAAGAATACATATATTTATTTATTAATATTTTATAAAACAAATGTTGTAGGGAGGAGAATGCTGGGAGTTTAGGCAAATGAGTCACAGGGCTGGTGGCCTTTTTACATACAGGTGAACATTTTCAGCACCATCATGAGGAAAGATTTGTCTAACAACTGTTAGGCCCAGGAGCAATTCATAGGTGGCTCCTACCTTCTCCTTTTCGCTCCAGCTAAAAATATTCATCACAAAACTTATTTTCAGGAGATCTAGCCACTGCTGGTGTCTCATGTTTTAGGATGTGGCAGCTGGTGAATTTTTTTGCTCCAGTAAACTAGATTTTAAATCACCAAAGTGGCTGACAGCCTGACTGGTCTTGGCGTTAGAATTGACCCCTTTCCTACTGTACATTTGAGGTTGTTTTATCAAGTAATGTGAACAACTTTTCCATGAGGTTCCTCTGAGTCTGAGAAAGGGACACATCCCTCTTGGAATAGCCGGTGGTCAGAGGCGTCAGAATATTGCCCATTACAGCCACCAGCTTGGCGAGGTTGAGGCGTTGGCCTTTCTCCCCGCAAACGCAGGTGTGCAGGATGGGCAGGGACTCTGGCAGACAGGTCAAGACCGCCCATGACCCACACCCTGGTACCCAAGGCCAAGGCCAGAGTTTTGAACTTTCTCTTGGTATTTTGAGACCTTGGTCTTTCTTCCCAGGGGGAGATTCTCCTCCCTGCGGACAGAACTTGGAGGGACTAATGGATGGGTTTTTCCAACCAACTATTGAAGTCTGAGAGACTCGGAAGCCTTACCTGTTTTGTTTCTTTTTTCCTTTCTGGGTATAGACTATTTATATTGAAAACACACTTAAAAAGTGCTTTGTTTATTATGTTTTTCTTTTTTTCCACTTCCTTCCTCTGGTATAAAGTTTGAATTATCTATGGCCTGAGCTCTGCTCCGCTGTCCTGAGACCTTGGCCGGCTTGGTGGTGCGAATGAAAACAACAGTAGGAAGCTCTTACTGGGCCTGGCACTGTGAGCAGCTAATTCAGTGCCTTTTGTACTATCTCCTCAAATATTCAGAGCAAAATGGTGAATTAGGCCCGGTGAAGAACCTCATTTTACAGAGAGGTAACGGAGGCTGAAAGAAGGTGAGCTGCCTATGACCCTGTGGACCCTTCTGTGCTAAAACAGGGATTGTAAGACCTGTGCCCTTCATGGCTAGGGCACGGCCATCTCCCACTGCTGTGCAACATTGCATTCCTCTGCCTCTTGGCTGTTTCTCCCAGGAGTGGGGACATGTTTTGTGACATTGGCACTGCTGTTCCTAACATGGTCTGAGAGTGTACATCTACATGCACACAGGCTCTCACTGTCTTGAACAGGCCCTCATTAAATCTAGTCATGGAGTCTGAGGAAAGTACCCTTTCCAGAGTTCAAGGAAGGCTGTGGGGACTCTTTCCCCAGCAGAATCCAGCAAATTTGAAAGCTGTTGCTATTTTGATTTTACTGGGAGCTCAAGGTTTGTCTTCAAAACTCTTCTCTGTTGCTATTTCAGCTGGAGGGTTTTTTACTTAATAGTGAGGCTCGGAATGGATGGCGAGAGAGCCTGCTGAGCAGAGCTGTAAATCTTAAACGCTTTTGTTTTCATACAAAGTCAAGCAGAAGGAAGTGAGAACGTGGCAGCTCATCTCATGGAAGAAAAAAATGAAGTGAGGAGCTGGTGAATTTCCTGCAGAGATTGGGCGGGAAGGATTAAAGGGCAGGAAGGCAGGACTAAGTAGGTAGATGCTCTTGTGACAAGTGCCAGGAAAGAAGAAAGAGGAAAAAAAAGACCGAGGGAACCATCTACGTGGTGGACAGGTTAAGAAAGGAAAGTATCAGGATAAAAGAAAGATAGTATCAAAGTATCAAGTAAAAGAAGGTTCAAAGATAATATCAATTATTTCCTTCTTGGTTTTTCTCTAAGATATCCTGATGTTTTCATAGCTTTCTCTGAGTGAGGCTGCTGCTGGGTATAACTATTATTATAGAAAAATTGGGAATTGTGAAATTCTATGTGACTTTTACTCTCAGGAGCATTAGGTTTTTTTTAGCTTACCACATTACTTTTGGTAGAAGTTTAGTACAGGAAAAGGAGGAACTCAGCTTATAGTTTTGAAAAATGTAAGATGTGTGTTGCTTGGAACAAAAGGTAGTAGTTACCACAGGGGCTAAACCTCAAATAAGTCTGTTTTTCATCCCTTGGATTGGATGTGGGCAATATCTGAGTATCCAGAGAAACTCACCAGAGACATGAGGTGGTTGTGCTCTGACCTTGCAGATAAGCACTTGTCCAGCATGGGGAAGACGGGCCTAGAAAACCAGCCTGCAGCTAACGCCACGGGACTGCTTTCCACCTTGCAGCGTGTGGCCTGTGTGGATGACCATCGGCTGCTTACCCTTTACCTTGATGTGTTCTGGCTTCTCAAAATGAAGCAATGGTTCAAGCACGAGCTTGACGAGGTAGATGAGACTGACAAGATACAAGTCTCAACTCTAACAGTTATTTGTTCTGTGTGTTTTGGAAAATCACTTGAGACTCAGTCTCCTTGTTTGTAAAAGAGGGATAAGGCCCTAACCACATAGGGTTGCTCTGGGGACAGGCGAGAGAGTATGTTATACACGTGCCTAAGGAGGGAAGCTGTGGAATAGTCACTGTTATCATTCCCTAGATGCTAAACATATCCAAGTATTTAAATACATAAGCCTTTATTTAAGGCCTTTTGGCTAAGGTCAAGTGTAAATATACAGGTAACTTTGTGTTTACAGCCCCCCTGCCCCACCTGACATCCTGCTGGCTTTCACAATACCTGAGCACTAAGCCGAGAGCCAGGATGTTTAAGGTTATCGGCATCAACGTGGCAAGTTGGGTATTGGATAGTCTCTCTCTGGAGGAGCCTGTGCCTTCTCTTTTGAAGAGCACAGGATGATTCATTCATTCATTCATTCACTGAATGCTCCTTTAGCTCCTGTTGTTTGACAATGCAAAAAGTAAATGAAGCTCTACTTCATGAAACTTACATTCTCAAAGGGGGACAGAGCTAATGGTGAATAAATAAACACAGAAGATGCTCTCTTGATTATGGTAAGCGCGCTGAAGACAAACTCAGGTGATATTGATACCATGGTGAGCCAATGGGCAGAGGCAGAGAACTGATTCTGGTGGGCGTGCCAGGGAATCAGGGAAGTGTCTCTGAGCTAGTGACTCTGAGGCCAGGACCTGAGGGGTGAGGAGGAGCTGGAAGAGTCTTTGGGCAGAGTGAACTGCAAAGGCAAACCCCTGTGGACAGGAAGGGGTCTGGTGTGTCGGAGAGAGGGAAGAAAGGCCATTGTGTTGAGAGGCGGAAGCGGTGCAGGCTGAGGTCTCCGTGAGAGGACAGGGGTGAGGAGCGAAGGATTAGGAAGCTGAAGGGGACCCTGCAGGAAAATCCATGCAAGCAGAAGTGTTTCTTGTAGGCTGACCCCTTGCTTCTTAAGCACCTAACGAAGGGAAAGGCCAGGAGATAAGGTAAAAAGGAGGAGACCCTCTGGGAAAAAGAACATTAGAATTTTGGTGGTAGTTTTACCTTAGAAAATAAAATGAAACAATGATTCTAATGTCACCAGCCCCCCAGTGGGCCTGAATGAAATGGAGCCACTGGGACTTTTCTGAAATACTTTATTTCAGTTTGTCCTTAATAAGGCCCTAAACTGTTATAATATGCACCATACAAATTATTTTATAATATGAAGACTATCCAATACCCAACTTGCCATTTTGATGCTAAAAACCTCAATAATATTTTATGATATGTATTGTAATATATGTAAGTTTTGCTAGTTTTGGTTAATAGGAACATGTTATATGAAATATACTTTCTCTTAGAAATAGATGCTGCTATGGTTTGGATGTGTCCCCCAAACATCATATGTTGGAAACTGAATCCCCAATGCAGTGGGGTTGGGAGGTGGGACCTAGTAAGAGGCAGTTAGGTCATGGGGGCTCTGGTCGTACGATTGAGTGAATGTTGTTATCAGGGTTAATTATTGTGAAGGTGGCTCTGTCAAAAAAGTGAATTCGACCCTCTCTTGCTTGCTCTTGCGCTGAATTATCCTGGCTCACGATGGTATAACACAGCATGAAGTCCTCTCCAGATGCCAATGCTGTGCTCTTGGACTTTGCAGCCTCTAGAATCATGAGCCAAATACATTTCTGGTCATTATAAATTACCCAGTCTGTGGTATTCTGTTATAGAAGCAGAAAATTGGCACCAAGAAGTTGAGCTATTGTTATAACAAATTCCTGCAAATGTGGTAGTAACTTTGGAACCTAGATAATAGTGGCTGGAAGAATTTAGAGGAGCAGGCTATAAAAAACTGAGATTGCTGTGAATAGATCCTTAAGGGAGAGGCCTCAGATGGAAATGAGGAAAAGGAAGTGGAAACTGGAGTGAAACCTTGTTACAGAGCCCTGCAGAGCTTGTCTGAATCCTGTTCATGCCCAAGAGATTTATGGAGAGTGGAGTTTAAGATAAACAAGGGTGCTTCACAGGAGAAATTTCTAAGCAAAATATTGAAGGAGCTGCATGGCCACTTATGATCATATACAGTATACATAAGAGGAAAGAAATGATGAAATTTATGATTAAAAGAGAAGCAGAATGGAAAAAAATTGGAAAATTCATAGCCTGGCTTATTAAGGAAAGAAAACCAAGCGTGTGGTCAAGGGAACATTTGTTAGGGTTAGTTCAGATAGAAGGGCTCATCAGAACAATGGAAAATGATCCTGAAGAAATTTAGAGATCTTCAAAGCATCCCTCCATTCACAGGCTCAGAGCTGGAGGAAGCCAAATGGTTTTAAGAGGCAGGCCTGGGCTTGCGGCCAGCAGTGTTTCAGTCTCTGCTGCCCACATCCCCTGTGGTGCTTCCTGGCTGCCCCAGCCATGGCTCAGGTCAGCCCAGGTGCAGCTCGGACCACTGCTCCGCAAAGTACAAGCCGTAAACCTTGGCGGCATCCACTAGTGCCAATTCTGTAGGAACACAGATCATGTGGTTGCCTCCACCTCAAAGGATCCTGTGAACAGCCTGGGGACCCAAGAAGAGACTTTTTATTAGTGTTCAATATCTGCAGAGAGCCCCTCGTAGGGAGATACCAAGTAGAGATGTGGAGTCAGAGCTGCCACTGAGAGCCCCCCCCTCCCCCGAGTGGACTCTGGTTTGATCAGATTTTATTTTATTTTATTTTATTTTTCAGGCTAGTCTAGAACTCTTTTTTTTTTATTATTGTTAAATCATAGCTGTGTACATTAGTGCAATCACCTGTACCCATTCTAAGATGCACTGTAGATGTGGCCCCACCCATTACCCTCCCTCCACCAAAACCTCCCCCCTCCCTTCCCCTTCCTTGGCCCTTTCCCCATATTCTTGTGCTACAGTTGGGTTATAGCCTTCATGTGAAAGCTATAATTTAGCTTCATAGTAGGGCTGAGTACATTGGATACTTTTTCTTCCATTCCTGAGATACTTTGCTAAGAAGAATATGTTCCAGCTCCATCCATGTAAAC
>CAUYPK010085142.1:0-22772 GCA_963574355.1 Loris lydekkerianus | reverse complement strand
CTGATTCCATATAAAAGAAAGCATTATTTTTTCAAGGTATTTAAAATATGATAATGGAGATTTAATAGGAATTGCATTAAAATTATATATTGCTTTGGGTAGTATAGACATTTTAACAATGATGATTCTTCCCAGCCATGAGGATGGTATGTTTTTCCATTTGTTAACATCTTCAGCTATTTCTTTTCTTAAAGTTTCATAGTTCTGTTTATAGAGCTCTTTCACGTCCTTTGTTAGGTATACTCCTAAATATTTCATCTTCTTTGGCACTACTGTGAAAGGGATAGAGTCCTTGACTGTTTTTTTGGCTTGGTTATTGTTGGTATATATAAAGGCTACAGATTTATGGGTGTTGATTTATGGGTGTAGCCTTTCTAAGTTTTGTAGTAGAATCCCTAGTGTTTTCCAGATATACGATCATATAATCTGCAAATGGAAGAAGCCCAAGTGCCCGTCGACCCATGAATGGACTAGCAAATTGTGGTACATGTATACCATGGAATATTATGCAGCCTTAAAAAAAGATGGAGCTTTACCTCTTTCATGTTTACATGGATGGAGCTGGAACATATTCTTCTTAGCAAAGTATCTCAAGACTGGAAGAAAAATTATCCGATGTACTCAGCCCTACTATGAAGCTAATTTGTAGCTTTCACATGAAGGCTATAACCCAACTATAGCACAAGAATATGGGGAAAGGGCCAAGGGAGGGGAAGGGGGGAGGGAGGTTATGGTGAAGGGAAGGTAATAGGTGGGGCCACACCTAAGGTGCATCTTAGAATGGGTACAGCCAAAACTTACTAAATGCAGAATACAAATGGGTACATACAATAACTAAGAAAATGCCATGAAGGCTATGTTGAACAGTTTGATGAGATTATTTCAGATTGTATGTGAAACCAGCACATTGTACCCCTTGATTGCACTAATGTACATAGATATGATTAAAAAAAAAAAAAAATTTTAAAGATAATTTAGTAAAACCCCAGGAACTAAATAGACAATACATTAGTATTGGTGTCTGTTTCTTATTATAGAATTAGCTTCAGTGGTATGTGTGTTTCAAGGAACATTTTTGTTTTTATAAATGGTTAAAAAAAAATTTATCAACATGAAGTTTAGTTTTTACACAAGTTAATACATTTACTTACATACAGTAAATGTAGAAATACCATCTCTTTTTTGTTTCTTTTCACTTTTGTTCTTATCAATTATCATTAAAGTGTCATCAATGTTATTGATCTTAAAATCCATATATACTCGAGTATAAGCCGAGTTTTTTCGGCACAAAATTTGTGCCAAAAACCCAAACTCGGCACAAATTTTGTGCCAAAAAAACTTGGCTTATACTCGAGTATATATGGTAATCTGGTATTTATTTCACTGATTTTCTTTTTTATTTTAAATTTTCTATTTCATTGATTTACCCTCTACTGTTTACTATTTCCTTTCTTGTATTTATATTGTTTTTTAACTTACTAATTTTATTCTTTTTTAAATTTCAGGTTAATATTACAGTACATATGATTAAGTTACATAGTTTGCTTTTGTAAAGTTAAATTCCTCTTTGTAGTTGTATTCTTTAACCAGGAAATGTGGCATATACATATGCAGTGTGCTCATTTGGGTGGGAACTTACACAACCCATCTTCCCCAGGCCTCTACTTGTATTTAATTGAGTTCTTTTCTAATGTGAATATGTAGGTGTTGATATGCTAGTTACAAATTAGTATTGAGTATATGTGATGTTTGTTTCTCCATTCTTGTAATACTTTGTGTCACCTTTCAGTGCCTAATTTTAGGGCATATTTCTGGAGCTACATTTAAAGAAAGTAAACTAATTTTCAAAGATCAAGCATGAAAATACAGAAGAAAAAAATATGAATAGAATAAGATGTTTGTCTGGGAATTAAAAAAAAAAAAGTGAAGAACAAAATCATCTCACTATAAAATTACCAAAAGTTAAGTTGAAATTTGAGAAATAAATCTCCATTAAATGTGAATTAGTATTTTTCACAAGACACTGAGCATTTCTCTAAAGGACTAAACATAAATGTGGTCCTTGAAATTCTCAATACAATGATTTTCTTTATACTGTGGTAAACCCTTTTTGCTTGTCTTTTTTTTTTAATTATTTTTATTTATTATTATTTTTCTTTAATTTCAGGTTAATGTGAGCATACAAACAACAACACAATATTGGAATTTGTTAGGTGGAGTCCCACTTACAGTTGTGTCCCACACTGAAAAGGTGTGACATACACCCCTACATTGTGTCCACTGAATAGGAGTACCTCCAACACCCCTCTGACCCTCTCTCCCCTTCTTTGTTTACCCTCATTCCAAACTTGAATTGAAATAAGTTTTTCTCCTTTGCAGGCATGAATTAGATCATCTATTGGCTTCATACCCATATTGAGTACCTTGGATACTTGCTTTTCCATGTTTGTGATATTTTACTAAGAAGAATGTGTTCCAACTCCATCCAGGGTAATTCAAAAGATGAAAAGTCACCATCTTTTTTATGGCTGAATAGTATTTGATGGTATACATATACCACAGGTTAATCCATTCCAGAGTTTATGGGCATTTGGGTTGTTTTCATGTCTTGAAGATTGAAAACTGAGCTGTGTTAAACAAAGTTCTTTATGATAAGATGATTTTTTGTTTCTTCTGGGTAGATGCCTACTATTTGAAATGCAGGGTCAAATACAAGGTATAATTTGAGGTTTTGAGGATTCTCCATATTTTTCCCCAAAGATTCTATATTAGTATGCAGTCCCACCAGCAGTGTAAAAGTGTTCCCCTCTTCACATAAGCAACTTTGGAACTTTGTGATGTGGACTAATCTTACTGAATTTTGGTGATATATCAGGTGGTTTTGATTTGCATTTCTCTGATGATTAGGGGCCATGATCATTTTTTTCATATGTTTGTTAGCCATTTGTCTTTCTTACTCAGAGAAGGTTCTGGTCATGTCTCATGCCCAATGGTAGATGGGGTTGTTTGCTCATTTTTTGTTGATTAATTTGAGTTTTCTATAGATACGATCAAACCTTTGTCATATTCATAACATGCAAATATCCTTTCCCATTCTAAAAGTTGTGTATTTATGTTTATTTCTGTGTCCTTAGTTGTGTAGAACATTTTAAGTTTAATTAAATACCATTTGTTTATTTTTGTTGTTGTTGCTGTTGCCACACAAATCTTCTTCATAAAATCTTTCCCCAACCTGACATCCTCAAGAGTTTTCCCCATACTTTCTTCTAGAATTTTTACTATTTTGTGCCCTATATTTAAATCTTGTATCTATTTTGAGTCAAATTTTCTAAGTGGTGAAAGATGCAGTTCCAGTTTCATTCTTTTACATGTGGGTGTCCAGTTTTCCCAGTCCTATTTATTGAATAGTGATTCTTTTCCCCAGTGTATGCTTTTGTTTGATTTATTAAAGAACAAATGGCTATAAGAGGCTAGTTTCATCTCTTGGTATTCTATTTGGTCCTAAATGTCTATGTCTCTATTTGGGGGACAATCCCATGCTGTTTTGATCACTATCTACTTGTAATATAGCCTAAAGTCTGGTAGAGTAAGGCCTCCAGTTTTATTTTTATTACTAAAAATTTTCTTGTCTATACATAGTTCTTTTGGTTCCACATAATACAAAGAATTATTTTTTCCAGTTCTTTAAAGTATGATGTTTGTATCTTAATGGGGATTGCATTGAATCTATAGATTGCTTTGGGAAATACAGATATTTTAACAATGTTTATTCTTCCCATCCAGGAGTATGGTATGCTTTTCCATTTGCTAATGTCTTTTGCTATTATTTTTTTAGAGTTTCATATTTCTCTTTGAAGAGGTACTCCACCTTTTCATTAGGTATATTCCTAGGCATTTCATTCATTTTGAAATTGCTGTGAAAGTCATTGTGTCATCAATTAGCTTCTTGAATTGGCTGTGTTTGGCATAGTCACAGGCTATTGATTGTGGACAATGATTTTATACCATGAGACATTACTGTATTTCTTGAGCACTTCCAGGAGTCATGTGGTTGAGTCTCTGGGGTTCTTTAAGTATTGTCAAAGAGTGAGATTTTGACCTGCTCTGCTCCCATTAGAGTGCCCTTTTTATCCTTCTCTTGACTGATTGCATTGGATAGAACTTCTAGATCTCTGTTGAATAGTAGTGGCAATAAGGATGTCCTTGTTTGTTTCTAGTTCTAAGTGGAAAAGCTTTCAGTTGTACTCCATTTGGTATGATATTAGCTGTGGGTTTGTCATAGATGGCTTCAATCAGTTTAAGAAATGTGCCACTTATGCCTATATTCTTAAATATTCTCATTAGAAAAGAATGTTGAATTTTATCAAATGGCTTTTTCTACATCTATTGAGAGGATCATATGATCTTTGCTTTTCCATCTGTTGATATAGTAAATTATGCTTATGTATTTGTGTATGTTTAACCACCCTTGAATCCCTGGAATGAAGCCTAATTGATCGTGGTGTGTAATTTTTTTAATATGTAGCTGTAAGTCTCTTGGCTAAGATTTCATTGAGCATTTTGAATTTATATTCATTAGTGAAATTGGTCTGTAGTTCTCCTTATCAGTTGGTTTCTTTCCTGGTTTTATCATCATGGTGGTAAAAGCTCTTATTTGAAGGTTTGTGTGAGGCCATCTGATCCAGGACTTTTTTTGTTTTTTTCTTAGAAGTTTTTTTTATTATTTATTTTTTTCTCATTGCTTGATATTGGTCTGTTCTAAAGATATATTTGCTTTTGTTTAAGTCTGGGGAGAAAGTGTGATTTCAGATATTGGTCCATTTCCTCCACATTATCAAATTTCTGGGCATAGATTTTCTTGAAGTAGTCAGAGATAATCTCGTGTATCTCTGTGATATCTGTTGTTATTCCACCTTTTTCATTTCTGATTAAAGTTATTAGAGATTTTTATTTTTTATTTATAGTTAACATTGTAAAAGATTTATTGCATTTATTTATCTTCCTGAAGAACCAATGTTTGTTTCATTACTTTTCTGAATGATTCTCTTGTTTTCAATTTCATTTATTTCTGATTTAATTTGAGTTATTTCTTTGCTTCGGGTAGGTTTGGGATTAGATTATTCATCCTTTTAAATTTCCTTAAGATGCTTCAATAGTTTGTTGATGTGCTCTCCTTTTTTTGAGATGTAGGCATTGAATATTACAAATTTACATCTTAGAACTGTTTTCGTAGTTTCCCACAGATTTAGGTAACTTATAGCTTCATTGTTGTTACGTTTGAGGGATTTAACAGTTTTCTCTTTTATCCCTTCTCTCACTCAACTATCATTCAGCATAAGGTCATTTAATTTCTGTACCTTTGTGTAGGTAAGAAAATTTTTGTTCGGTGGTACCTGTGGCTCAGGGACTAGGGTGTCGGTGCCATATACTGAGGGTAGGAAGTTCATGATGACCCCAGGCAAACTGCAACAAAAAAAAAAAAAGAAAGAAAGAAAGAAAGAAAGAAAGAAAGAAAGAAAGAAAAAGGAAAGAAGAAAAAAAGAAAAATTTTGTTAAAGTTAGTTCCTACATTGATTACCTTATGGTCTGAGAAGATACAAGGTATAATTTCAATTCTTTTAATTTTTTTGAGGTTTGACTTATATTCTAGGATATGATCTATTTTAGAGTATGTTCATGGGCTATCAAAAGGAATGCATATTTCTTAGCTTTGGGATGGTGTGTTCTGTATATGTCTATTAATCCCGTTTGTTTTAGCATTATATTTAAGTCCCTTTTGTCTTTGTTTAGTTTCTGTTTACAGAATCTGTCCAGTTCTGTCAGAGAGGTGTTAATGTCCCCAGCTATTATACTGTTATATACTGTTATGGAATGTCATATTGCTCAGACCAATCAAAGTCAATGTCATTAAGATGAGAGCATTTGAGTTGGATGCATAAATATTTAGAATTGAAACGTCCTCTTATTGTATTTTTTCCTTGACTAGAATGAAGTGACCATCTTGGTTTTTCTTAACTTTCATTTCTTTAAATACTCTTTATCTGAAAATGAGATTGCAACCCCTCCTTTCTTCTTGTTTCTATTTACCTGAAATACTGTTTTCCATTACTTTACCCTGAGTATTGCTTTTTCCTTCAAGGTTAGGTGTCTTTCTTAGAGACAGAGCATCAATGGCTTCAGCTTTTTTATCCCATCTGCCAACCTGTGTCTCTTCAGTGGGGTATTCAAACCATTAACATTTATCAAAAGAATTGCTAAGTGTCATGGAGTTTTATTCATCTTATTTTGTAAAAGTCAATTGGTTAGTTTTATTCTTTGTGCCATTGTGGAAACTATGTTTTGTCATTTAGTTTTTGGATTTTACCTTTTTGGTATGCTACTTTGACGGTCCATTGTGGAGAGCAGTTCTAAATATTTCCTGTAGAACTGGGAAAGTTGCGGCAAATTTCCTCAATGTTTGCATACTGATAAAAAGTTTCAATTCTCCATCAATTTTGAAACTTAATTTAGGAGGACACAGAATTCTGTGGTGAAAATCATTTTCTTAAAGAAGATTAATGGTGGATCATCATTCTCTTCTGACTTAAAAAAATTTCAGGTGACAAGTTCAGTCACCTTGATGGATGTGCCCTTGTAGGTAAGTTGGCACATACTCGCACTGCTTGCAGAATTTTCTTTTTTGTATTGATATTGTGCAGTTTCATCACAATTCTTGGAGATATTCTCTTTGTGTTGAGAACACATGGAGTTTGATAGATCTCTGAAAGGAGTGCTTTTGAATCTTTATTAAAACTTGAGAATTTTCATTTATTATATGCTCCAGTAGGACTTCCATTCCTTTGGGATTCTC
Organism: Loris lydekkerianus; assembly: GCA_963574355.1. NCBI lineage: Eukaryota > Metazoa > Chordata > Mammalia > Primates > Lorisidae > Loris > Loris lydekkerianus. The sequence continues at coordinate 15,922 of CAUYPK010085142.1, read as the reverse complement.
TTCTTTCCCTTCAAGGATCTCTATAATTTACATATGCAAAAACTTCATTAATTCCCATAGCTCTCTGTGCAAATGTTCTGCTTTCCCTCTTTTCTGACTCTTTAACTACCTGTGTTAGGTCAAGAGCTTTATTCTCTAACTTTGAGATTCATTCTTGTCTTTGGTCTAATTTGTTATCGATATTTTATACTGAATCTTTAAGTTGCCTTATTGACTCCTTCAATTCCTTTGGCTCCACCATATCCTGTCTATATTCTTCATGTCTTTTTTCCATTGTTTTTTTTTTGTTGTTGTTGTTTTTCCATTTGCTCATCAATTCTCTTTATTGCCTCTGCCATCTATATTTTAAATTTCCTTTCTGTCATTTCCATTAACTCTTTTTTTTTCTTTTTTTTGAGACATAGTCTCATTATGCTACCCTTGGTAGAATGACATGGCATCACTGCTCCCAGAAACCTCAAACTCTTGGGCTTACGTGATTCTCTTGCCTTAGCCTCCCAAGTAGCTGGGACTACAAGCACCCCCCACAATGCCTGGCTATTTGTTTATTTTTTGTATTTGTCATTATTGTTTTCAGTAGGCCCAGGCTAGGTACCAATGGCCCAGCCCCAGGGTACATGGCCAACACCCTAGCCACTGAGCTACAGGAGTCAAGCCTCCATTAACTTTTTATAGTTCTAATCCTCTGCAGTAGCTTCCTCAGGATCTGTGGGTGGGGGGCAGGTGCCTCTGTTTTGGTTTTTCATGTTGCCAGAATTTTTCTGTTGGTCTTCCTTATGTGTGTTTTCTTCTTGTCAATTTCCTTACTGTATATTTTTCTTCTCACTACCTCCTTCACCTTAAATTATCTTGTGTCAGAGTTTAGATGTTGAAATGGTCTTTGGTATAAAGTCAAAAGTACAAGAAGGGTAAAAAACATGAATGGAGAAAGAAGAGAAAAAAACAAATTATTAAATAAAAGTGAAGAGAGTGAAAGGAGAGAAAGTGAATAATAGGAGAAATGATGTTGTTCAGCAGAGTATACGGCCACACTTACAACAATAAGATTTTGTGTGGCTAGATTGTGTGGATTTTTCGAAGTCAGGATCTCCTTACCTGACTCAGTAAAGGAAGATCCCAACTCTCTCAAATACTGGAAGAGAAAGAAAATAAAAAACCCAAAATATAAAAAATAAAAAATTTAGCAGTATATCACAATGGTGAACTGCCATTACTGTATTTCCAAAAGCTAAGTCTAGAAGGACCCACTAGTCTGTGAGCTCATGACAGCTCATGACATCCTTGAGCTAGACCAATGCCTTGACTCCCTAGCACTCAAAGAAAAGGAATAAAAAAGTAGGTAATGAAACTTAAAGTCACCAGTGCATGATATAAAGACAAAAAAGGCATATCTTAGCTGTTGTATGAGAGATTCATGTGGAAAAGATGAGAAAAGTAGGAGAATATCTATCAAAATGAGAAAAATGGTAAGAAATAAAAAGAAAAAGTGAAGAAAATGATCTGGAAAACCGTAACAAAAATGGAGCAGCCCTTGGCATTGATGAAAGTGAATTTTAAAAAGTAAATATACAACAATTAAAAAAAAAAAAAAAAAGGAAAAAAAAATCCCTAGTAAAATCTAGAGAGAGAGAGCATAAGTCTCCATAGTTACATATTTTGCAACATATTGCCTCAACACCAGGTGGCATTGTAGTGTTAGGAGATGAAGAACATACATTGGTTTAGTGTGAAAAAATTAGGGCCAGAAGCCACTTTCTAGTTCCAGAGGAGGAGATTGGTTTCTGTCTTCCTGACTTAGTTGCCCTCATCCCACATAACTGGGGTTCTAAAGTTTTCACCACACTTAGGAATCATGTCACACTCCCTGCCAACAATTCCCAGGTTGCTCAGATCACCACAGGGGATACTTGAGCTCAGCAGTCATGCCAGAACCAGCTGTGCATTAGGAGCCTGTGGACCTGTACCACTTTTTCCTACAATAGCAGCCACCAGATAGTACCTAAGGCAATGGGAGATTCACCCCACCCAGTATTCAATCCCAGCCACTAGATACTTTTTCATGTCTACCCATTCTTTTAAGCCCTCCAAGGCCAGTCCAGTGAGTAGATTAGCCAAAACCAAAACAAACAACAGCAACACCGAAACCAAAAAACACAGGAAAGCCCTTTCTTGTTCCCAGTCCTCTGTGGCTAGGCTGCAGGCTGGCTGGCTGGTCCCTGCCTTTTCTATGCATTTGCATTTTTGCATTTTGTCCTTTTTTCCTTACTTCCAGACCTCCTTGCTGGCTCCCGGAGTCCACCATTGCTTCAGTGTGCCCTGGATGGGTTGGAAGATTCTTTCTCTTGCTTCCTTGTGAGTGGCTAGTAAGGAGATATTTCTAGTTTGCCGTCTTGCCCTGTCCCCACCTACCATCATTGTTTTTCAACACCATAGTGAAAAAAGCAATTTAGATTTCAAATTTGGCCTTAACTCTACAGTTGCATAAGTTTTTTTTTTTTTTATGTAAAAGAGTCTTTATTATCTTATTTGATTTTGAAAACAATATGGTTAATAAACATATTCATACTTATTCAAATGATAAACTATATCTTATAAAATCTGTGCTTACAAGAATTGTTCTTTTAAAAGTGTTCTTCTGGAATATTTCTCCAATTATCCATCTGTGTTTCTACTCTATTCCATGAAGGATAAGGGTGCCAGAAATTGGGTGTTGGAATAATGACTGAATTCACGAGCAACAGTTGGACTGCATTTGGTATGAAATAATAATGGTGGATGCCCCTTGACAAAAATGCCTGGCTGCCAATGTATATAGCTAAAAATAAAAATTCGGAAGAGGTGGGGTAAGAGAAGAGCACAGTGAGGGTGGAGGGAGGGGAGAGGGTTCATGGTGTGTGACACATCTTTGGGGGATGGGACACAATTATAAGAGGGACTTTACCAAGCAAATGCAATCAATGTAACCTGGTTCTTTGTACCATCAATGAATCATCAACAATAAAAATAGGGGTAGGGAGGCAAGCTTAAAAAAAGCAAAGTGCACAAATTATTATTTTTATGAATTACATAGAATGGGTTGATGGGATCATCATTGGAAATGACTACTTCCTACACATATCAAAAACTATGTCATCAGTTAGAAGGAATTACAAATTGCCAATTTCTAGTAAATTTGAGGTTGATAAAGAGGTATAATAAAACTGTAAGGATTTCATGACATATATAACTTTAAATACAAAGAGAAAGATTAATGCTTACAGTTAAAGCATAAAGCATTCTTAACTCAATTTTAACCATATTTTATTATAATTCAGAATTTTTATTTTACATCAGGAAATGAAGGTGACCAAAAAACAATAAAATATATGTTATAGTACACGATAGTTGTATCTAATTTTGATCAACTCCCATAAATAGAATTCAGTGCTCAGAAGTTACTCGATTATGTGGCTTTACTATCATAAAGCCTCATGGCATGAAAACTAAGCTCCCTGATGTGTTATTAGGGTGGTTTTTAAGATAATTTCACTTTATAATTGTGTTTGAGGCCTTAAGACACCTTCAGTGATCTTTTCCCAAGAATGTTTGATGAAATAATATGATTAAATGTCTCCAAAAATATTGCTTAAAGTATGCTTGATTTATGTCTTCTGAAACACTTAGTTTAGAGTCTACCCATTAGGAAAAGAATTATATTATTTTTAAAAGCTCATTAACCACAGTGCAAGTGAGAATACATAAAGCAATTAAAATATATATATTTAGTTCACTACGTCTGTAAGTAGAAAAAAGTTTCAAGCATATTCTTATGTACTTTTGGTATGATAACAATGAGATTCACATTAAATTACCTAACCTTTATTCATGCATGCCTAGGTAGACACATGACTTGAATTAATTGTCCATGGATTTTATATTGGATCTAAAAATTTTTTTTTTTACAAATTAGTCCCCAAAGAACAAAACCACTATTATAATACCATAATTACAATTCAATTTATCATATACAGAGAACTATTAAATTTTTATGTAAGAAATATATGTCTATTGAGTCCACTGCTGACATCATTCTTATGACCTCATTATACTTTGAGTTCAGTGTCTAAATTTTGTATTTTTTACTTTTTATCATTATTTTAACATACATACTTAAATATTCAGTAATTTTTTAAATATTCAAATATAACAGCAATATAATGATTAGAAAGATATTTCCAGAATATCATCAAATAAATATAATTAAAATAATTTCTTCTTAATGAACATTCTAAAACTAAATGACTGAAAGATTATTTGGATTTGATGAGTCAATTTGCCTGGACAGCAGAATTTTGGTTACAAAAAATACTTAATGAATTGTTACATAATGTAGTTTGTAATTATTTACTTAAATATAAAGAAATATGGTATTTAATGTACATGGTCATAGGACAAAATTCTCTTTATAAAATTAATCACCAGTCACTATTCCATTTTCCAAATTTGCAGGAAAGATTATCTATCAGAAAACAATCTAATCCCTAATATAAAGCTTTAATAAAAAAGGCTTGATATAATAGTTTTTGTCATTTTTATATACAATTAAACATTCAGGGTTCCCCCCCCAAATATTCATGTTAAGAAACTAATTATGCATCATGTCCTAGAAGAAAGTTATTATTTCTAAAAGAAAATTCTCTACAGACACAAGACCATTACCATGGAAAGGGCAATGGTAGTAAGTACTCAGAAGAAAAATTATCTTTCCAGCAATACTAGTCCAAAAATATGACTACTTAAGGTAACCCTTTTCTATTGTCTCAAGGGAGATCATTTTATTCCCCCCAAAATAAAAATTATCCTTTCATGCTAATAATCCTAAAATACAGGGGAGGTCAATTAATTAATTGGGAAAGAAAGAAGTGAAAGCTTGCTGGCAATAGAAAATTAGAGGTTATTCACTTGACATACACGCTACTAGCATTTACTGTGAATCATATTCAAGGCAGAAAGTGATACTATTTCAATCTTCCAATCTAATAACAAACAACTTTATAAGCCACAAAAAGACTTTTACCTGTGATTCATGTAAAATGTTACGAAGATTATAAACAGAATCAGAAAAACTAAATTGGTCTTTGAAGAGTCAGATAGTAATGAAGTTATTGTCTCATATACATCAATTTTTACTACAATTGTGTAAAATCTAAAGATCTTTTCCAGAATATATGGGGTTCATAGGCCAATAAGACTGAGAATAGCATGATATGAAGTGTTAGATTAGATGGTGTTATAACTGAAGGGTCTTAATACATGTGGTCCTACCTCTTTCTACTTAATTATTGTGATAAAAATTGAACATGCTCATCCTAAGGTTTTAACATTCATATGACTAGTTGGGAGTTATAATGTGATAATTTGGGTTATTGACAGAAATGGCATGTATTACTTATGAGCCAAAGACAACATGATGTGCTACATACCTCTTCAGTATTCTCTTTTCCTGATACAGAGTTCTAGGTGTGCCTGATAAAGGTATCAGTTGCTGAAGCTTCTTTAGTCTAGTGTTCTGTGTAACTATATGGAGCAGAGCTCCAGACAGATTATATGTAATAACACCAGGAAGAAATAAATTATCTTTGTTGTGATAAGCCACTGAGTTTGAGATTTTTAAAAGTTTTACTAGAGTACAAATTTATCCTTTACCAAAGTATAGATTAAGAAACATCGGTAATGAAAGGAAACTTGTTTCTTTTTTCAATCACTAAGTCATTGTGATTGAAAAAAGGTACTGAATTAAGAAAATGAATTACGAAATCAGGTAATAATTAGAAAAAAAACGTTGCTTTCAGAATGACTTCACTGAAAGTTTCTACGCATCAAATAAAATTCTAACATGTTTTAAGTATGCAAAGCATATAAAATTAAATTAACATCTTTTCTATCCATCATTGATGTACCATAAGGATTTCTTTGATCAAGCTTTGGAATATCTTTATTGAAGTACAAATAACTCTTTACTAAAATCTTTCTAAAATTCATTACTTTATGTTACAATAATTTTTATAAAAACTCCCCTGGATTATAACTTTTTGAGGATAAAAAATAAAAGAAAATTAGACCATGACTTCTGTAGAAAATCAGATGTATTTATTGTATTATAAATAATTTGTAAAAGCATAAATTGTCTTCTGTTTGTTGCTTTAAAAACATAAGAAACATACACTTTAGGAAAAATGGAAATATTGAAGATACTCATAGCAACAGCACTGGAGTCAAATGATTTCATAAATATTTGTTATGGTTTTCTACTATGCCCAAAATAAATGGCTTTTGAAAATAATAGCTGAAGTGAAGCTAAGGCGTTTAATCATTCTGAAAACCTATTTATTGTGTACATATCACATAGCAATAGAGATGATTTCTATTATAGCACAAACCAAAACACAATTAAAACAAATGGTTTTCTTCTCTGTGAGAGTTTGAAATCCTTGCTACCCCTTTATTTCTTGAGATTTCTTCCCATGCAGGGGGTGAATTTTGCATGTGAGAAAAATTACTGAGATCCCTGCAGCTAGCAATTCAAAAAATCTTATATCCTTGAAAAGACAGTAAAAATGAATTCTGTGATAAAACTTATTCCTGAGGATTGGAGGTGACAATTGTAGACTATACAAATGGTTGCTGCTTTCTCTAGGGTTTTAAGGTAGGAACTATTCTGTGTGCCTTCGGTGAGAGTTAACCTGCATGTCTAAATTTTGTAATGCAAAGTAATACCTAGATAAACAGGATCTTAAAGTAAAGAATGGATATAATTTCTATGTAAATTGGATATCATTGCACGATATTCTTCTCTTTTTATTTGGTCTGCATAACTAAGAAATTATGTATTCAGCAATAATAAAGGGATCATCAATAAAGAAAGATGTCATCTGTTTTATATAAAATTTGCCTATAGATATGATTTAATAGGTAGTTCTCATCACATACTAAATTTAGTGAATGTCATACAGCAATGCCTACCATGATCTACTTGTGAGCAAGTGAGTATTTTGAAGGTTATATGCATTGAAAGTATCATAGGAATTCAGTTTGTAATATACTTTAATGATTTTAAGATGTAACAGAAGTAATATCAGCAGCTAACACATACACTGATGTAATTTTCTTAACAATTTTAGTTATGCCTTATGACTGGCAAAACTCAAAATACTCAAAAGGATTTGTTCATTTTAATTTGTACTTAAAGATAAGGTGTGATAATTTGATAATTCACAAAATTCTGATATTTCTGATTTTTTTTCAGTTCACTTTAGGGCAAATAAAGATTTAGGTATTTTTTCTTTTTTCTTTTTTTTTTTTTTTTATTAAATCATAGCTGTGTACAATAATGCAATCTTGAGGTACAATGTGCAGGTTCCATATACAGTCTGAAATATTTTCACCGAACTGGTTAATATAGCCTTCATGGCATTTTCTTAATTATTATGTTCAAACCCTTGTACTCTTCACTTAGTAAAGGGTGCAGGTGAAGTTTACTAGGTATTTTTTCTTTTTAAACTTTCTGCCTACAGTGTTTTCTTTTAACGTAAGGCACTTCTCTTATGCCTTTTGCAAAATTGGGGCTGGCATTTAAAAAATGATTCTATATTGAAATCACCATTGTAGCATTTCTTCTTAAAAAGCATTGCTGGAAAACAAAAGAAAGTATTATAGTATTCACAATAATTTTTAATTTTGGAAAATAAATCTCTTAATATTTATAGTGCATGTGTAGTTATCAAGAGATACTCAACTTCCAATTTGAAATATGTTAAATGCATTTTTATAACTTATTAGTATGTGATACCTTTAGGGACTGGCTAATAGATTATATGAGAAAACATTGAATAAACTCAGGTCTCATTCCACTTGCCCACTATTTTGCCTCCAATTCTCTTATTCACATCTCTAGTTCCAGAGGAATTTACACCACAACAAAGCAGAAGTAAAATATTATAACCCAATTTTAGTATATTTAGATCAAAATCCTACCACATTAACTAAATTCAATTTACTGTACTCTGACTCAATTTCTAATTTCTACTAACTGGTTTTCAATTGTACCTTATATTCCCTACTTTTTTCTGGTATTTATTATGTTTTTTTTTTTTTTTTTTTTTTATTCTTGCGACTGACTTCTTCCTAGCCACAAGTTTGATTATTTCACCTCATCCCTTCATAATCTTCTACCTAGCCAACAAAGAAATAACTTAAAAAGTAAATCTGACTTTAAAAAAGAAACGTAAAACTTTTATATGCCTCCTGTTTTTTTTTTTTTTAAGTAAAGCCAAAATTTTTAGAATGGTGCACACAGTCCTTTGAGAAATTTCCCTTTCCTATGTCCTTCGTCCCTTACCCACATATGCACTATTTCCTCAAATTTTCCTAGATAGCTTTTTGTGTCAACATCCAAGATGCCTGCACTTAGAAGCCATGATTATTTTATCCTGACCATACCAAGCCCACTGGCATTACACATTTATGTATTATACTCGACTTCTGTTTTGAAAAAAATATGATTACGTTATCATTTACTCATATTGAGAAGACAGTCATAATCATTCTTTTCTTAAAATCAGAAGATCCCAGTGCTCATGTTACATTGCTACCACTTGCCTTGCATCTTTGAAATGTAGTATGGCATCACAATTGCCTGAATCAAAACCTACTAGCTAATTCAGGAGTGTACAGCCACAATAGCAAATTTATCAGGAAAAAGTTTTTAGATGGTAATGTGCCTATGGTTTGGACAGTAAAGAAATATGTATGTGTGTGGTGTGTGTGTGTTTGTGTTTGAGGTTAGATGGTTACGTACACCAGGTAGCCAGTGGGAATAATTCAAACGTGACCCTAGTGATATTCAACAATGAGGTATGTAGCACTTTTTCTAGGGTGAGTCCATGAACTTAATTGTCAGACTTCATATACAAGTGTATGTATGCACATTCATGTATATTTCATATAATAAACTAAAAGTAACTGTGAAGAATTCAGAGCATAATTGCAAAGAAAGGTAATTTGAATTGTGGTTTAAACAGGAATAAAAGAGCATTTTAGAATGAGACCTGGAAGAGGGTTAGAGTTTTTTTGTTTTTTGTTTTTTTTAAAATATCAGAATATTAGGGAATACTTAATTCTTAAGTTTTGTTTACATACTTTATTTTTGTACATATTTAGCCAAAATTGTGTTTCCTTCACCCAGATAGTGTAAACTATAGCCAATAAGTGTTAATTTATCCTCTCCACTCCCTCACTCCTCCCAGATTCATTTTCATTAAGATTTACTTGCCTATATGTACGTAAGTCTTGATGGATGTGTTCTAATATTGTGTTGAGTACATGGGTTTGTTTCTCCATTCTTGGAATGTTTCACTTAGAAGAATGGTCTCCAGTTCCATCCAGGTTGTCCCAAAATATACTACATCAACCTTTCTTTTTTAGACAAACTCATACTCATGGTATCCATACCCTACATTGTATTAATCCATGCGTGTATGGGCGGGCACTTGGGTTGTTTCCACATCTTTGCATTTATGAATTGTTCTGTTATAAACATTTGAGTGCAAGTGCAATCTTTATAAATTAACCTTTTTTACTTTGTATATACTCAACAGAGGGATTGCTAGATCGAATGGTAGGTCTACTTTCAGTTCTATGATGTATAATCATACAGCTTTCTATAGAGGTTGTACTGGTGTGCAGTCCCACCAAGAATGAGTGACTGTTCTTTTCTCTCTGAATCCACACCAGCTTCTGTTGCTTTGAGATTTTATGATGTGCACCATTCTTACTGGGGTTAGGAGATATCTCAACATAGTTTTGATTTGCATTGTCTTGATGATGAGAGATAGTAAACATTTTTTTCTTGTGTTTGTAGGCCAATAGTCTGTCTTCATTAGAAAAGTTTCTGTTCACACCTTTTTACAACTTTTTGATGGGATTGTGTTTGTTTGATTTTTTTCATGTTAATTTGCTTGAGTTCTTTGTAGATTCTGGTTATTAGTCATTAACCATGTGAATAATTTCTCCCATTCTGTGGGTTGACTATTTGTACTTATTTAAGGTGGAATAGATAAAATAGAATCTATAGATATTTTTTAGGATCAGGCTAAAAGGCAATGGAGGAGAAACACAAGTTGAAGTTCAAGTGATTCAGCTTTGATGGTGAAGAAGGCACAGCTAGACAGCTTACTGTCTTCCTCATCCTAAGCCTATTAAGTGTAAGAAACCCAATGCCTCCTCCTTAGTAGGAGCCACAAGGCCAACTCACATTATGTGCCTCACAAGACCAAATTTTTTTTATTACTTCATTTAAAAAAATATATGAAATTTATTTGTGATGTGACAAATTCAGAATTCCTGAAGAAAATTATTTTATTGATTAAAAAGATCTGTCATTACAAATGTCTCAAACTTGCCCTGGAATTTCCTTCTCATGTCTTCCTCCTCTCTCACACATATCACCTTAGCTGAAATTTTAAGTACATGGAAGGAGGTAGACATGCCAAACTAGGCATACTCTCAGACACTAGCTAGAAAATTGAAGTAAGTCTCTCTCTCAATCAAAATGAATATATCAAGGTAGGCAGAAGATTGAAATAGAAAAAAAAAAAATACAATAAAGCTATGATGTAGGAGTAATGAGTATGTAGGATAATGAGTATGTAGGATGAAATAGGAGAAAGAACTTAACAGCATTACTAGATCAGTGGAGAATTTATAAAATAATTGCTCCCTTCACAGAGTCCCAAAGGCATAAGCATTTATTCTGCTATTAGAACATGCGTTCCCTTCTCCACTATACTTCTCAAAATCTCAGCTCTTGCCATTCTTGCTTTCTCTTGCTGTATTCATTTTGTACTTGAATTTGTCTAGTTTTAAGCCAATTTATTTAATATTCTTCATAATCTAATATGTATATTAGTTTATATATAGTAATATTAGATCATTATATATATATATATATATATATATATATATATATATATATATTTGTGGCAATATATATATATTTGTGGCAATCATTGAGAATATCCCCTTTATAAACATACGTGATTTGGTGCCAAGTCATAGTCATCCTTTATATGGTACATTTTTATCTGCCAGTTAGTTATCTTTCTCTTTTTTGATGGATATTATCACATCCAGAAGATTCCTTGTGAACTGCTTTTGCTTTTTTCCATATACTGACACTCTTTTCCTCTAGGATTCTCCTTTCACTAAAGCCATTTTCTGATCTATCCAAGACTACTAAGAATTCCTCCTTCACCCCTTGTTATTACACATCATCAGCTGTGAACAAAACCAGTTCTTTCTGAATTTTACAGAACCCTTCTGGGAAATGCCTCCTTTAGCTTTGCCCTCCTTTACATTAAAATAGACTTCCAAATCTCTGCTTTCTTTTTATTTGCTGTAAGCTCTTTCAATGTTTCTCTGACTACCTGGCACCATTATGCCAATCTACATTTTAATATTGATTATTGCATGGAGTAATATTCTGCTTTATCAGATAAGTTTGATAATACCAGTAGAAAACACAGTTCATGCTCATGTCAAGGTCCCTAATGTTGTAGATAATAGGTCTATGATAATTCTGTTATAGATTCCATTATCATCTATAGATGATAATAGTTTTTAGCTAGAAAGTATAATCGAAACTGACCAAAGATAACAGTTCTTAGCTAGAAAGTGTAATCTGAACTGACAAAAAGTCATAAGATCTATAGTATTTTCTCTATAAATACTAATTTGCTTTCAAATCATATATGCACATGCATGTGTATATGGCTGTGCATGTGCACGTGTATGTGTGCATGTGTATATGGCTGTGTGTACATATGCATGCCCATATATAATACGTTTAAAACAGGGAGAAAGCTTGATTAAACCGCATCCAATTTTTATAAATCTGTCATGAAAGTTAAAAAAATTGCAAAGTTTTGTTACCTAAGTGTAGTAAAAATAGAAATTTAATTGCAATGTTATATCATGCAGTCTTAATGATTACATTCTAGGCATTCTGAGTGTCATGGATTTGAATTCATTGAATTCTCATTTTTGTGTTGCTTTTACTTTATTTTTTTGAAATAGACTATATCTGTGGGGGGGAACTTGGCAAAAAGACTGCAGTTCAATCTAACAAATGAGGTCATGATGTTAATGAAATATTTTATGCTGTAGCTTGCAGATTCTGTTTATATTTCTAGTTCGTATACAATACCTCATCCAAACGATAGAAACATTCCAAATATTTTACATCTAAATAGCAAGCCAAACAAATCTGTCATATAAAATCATGCTGTTGAAGTACTGTTGAAGCCCAATGCTGTTTTAAAGTTAGGTGCCTGTTTATAAAAATACATGTCAGAGCACTTAGCAAAAATAATAATGGTTTGCTTACATTTAAAAAGTAAATGTATTTTTGAGTTACTAGTTTCCTGATTTCCTTTACTTAAGGAATATTCTACTTGCAACTTTCAGAGATTTTTTCTGAGGGAAAGTTCTTACTAATTCCGGTTCACTTTTTATTTTTACATGGCCGTGTCTATTAAAAGGTAAAGACTTTTTTTGATAAAAATAAAGAACGTTAACTTCTAGGAATTTTAATTTTGAAATGTTGACTTTCTTACTAATATCTAATTCATCTTCTACTATAAATGATATTCTGTTTAGAAATTTAAAGATTATCAATCACCAAAAAGATTACACTGTCTTGTTGCACACAGATTCTATGTGACTCATAGATAATATCCTTCCAGGATTTTGTATGTCCTTGCTTTTCATCATAAACCATCAGTCTATCATGGTATATCTGAAAGTTCAACTTTAGAACTGAGACTGTTCAAGAAAAGAAATATTAATTTAAATTTAATATGTCATCCTCACTCATCAATTCTAAGCAAATCCTACAATACAAAATAGTTACAAAAATATTAAATTAATTCCTAACATCATACATGTATATGGTATGAGCTTTGGGTCTTCTCATTGTCATCCTCCTGTACCCAACCCAAATCCCTTCTCAAAATAATAAGACTGTTGTATTCTTTTTTGCATGTCGGCCTAACTACTACCCATATTTAAGAAAATTACTTTCTCGTGACACAATGATGATGCTCAATTATAAACACGAAAATTCATTTTGAGGGAAATGTTAGTATACCATCGGCATAATGTTGATGCCTAAATATTAACCACCCTTTATAAACATGTACTTGGATAATTTTTAGAAACCATTGCTCTGATGAATTTTAGCAGCTACCAATAAATAGAACATCTTATATTTATAATACTAGTGTCTTAGTTTAAATGTACAGTGTATAAATTGTTTTAGAGTATTATCTATTTGAAACAATGACATGAATTGCAAACTATTCATATTCACATTGACTTTTTTTGCCTCTCCTCTGTCTTTATTCCTCCTAAACTTTTAAGTAATAGTAAAAAGAACAAGAAAGTATCAATGTTCTCTATCAGATGCCTTCAGAATCTTCCCTCGCAGATTTCCATAAATACCAACACAAAGAGCTCTAGAAAAGAGAAGCAACATGTCTTAAGTGTCTCATTCCACCTACTTACTTATTCTCATGAGGCTCTTTACCCACCCTTCATTAGGCTGCCCTATTTTCTTTTGGGCCTTAAATGCATGGCTCACTGCTTATTTTCATGGCTAGACAGGTCCACATATTTCAATATAACTAACGACAGCAACAAAACAGCATTGAACCGCCCAAAATCCCTACTCGTAATACATACCATCAGCACACATATACATTTAATGAAGTTTTAAATAGGATTCTTTTTCTAAAATCTAAACCACCTATAAACTTGTTTAGTGATGCATTTGAAAATTTATTATAGCCTAAGGTGAAGCTATTATTCTTTACTTATTGTATAAAGTGTACAGGTTTCCAATTCAAAGGAAGGTCACTTTGGTCAAAATATTTTTAGTAATTTGAGACTAAATATTATAGTTAAAATGCTAGATTGTTCATTGTTCTTTTTTCATTCCAGAGCACAGTAGACTAGATATTCAAACAATTGATAGTCTAAATGTCATTTCATTATTATGTAAAGATAAGAATATTGTACAATATTAAGTAATATATTATCCTCACTTAAATATTAACCTATATGAATTATTGACATCTACTAGGGAAAGTCTTTACATAACTAAGTGTAAAAATTAAAAGTACTGGAGATAAAGCCCTGAGAAATTAGAAATTAAAAAGTGGTACTGGATGAGAAAGCGCTACTCCATTATTTTTTTGTTTCAAGTTCTGTTCTATAGCATTCCCAATCATTACCTATATTTCTCAGGATAGTCATAAGTTCTCTAAAACTTGATATTTTTTAAGAAAGCTATGTCAAATTTTAAAAAAAGAAAAGGGAAATATTAATATTCACTTCTATAAATTTCTAAGTTTTCCTGATGTCGAAGAAAACCATATATGTAAATTTATAAGGAATTGTTTCACTTTTTAACCTACCATTCCCTTGTGGTACTGTGTCTTTAACCTAATGTGCTATATGTATTTTCACAAAGTTGCATGCCTTTGTGAAAGCCATCTGGTCTACCAAGTAATCCTCTCCACAACAAACTTCATCTAGCTTCACTTACCCTACAATGATCCTAAGTCTTAAGTAAATTCAAAGACTTCTTAGTCTAGTGAGACAGGACCAATTCTCTCTTCAAAATTCATGCTTGGGATCCAATTCATGTATTTTATTTGCACTTGGTCATGAATGTAATGATGCTTCCCCACTTTTAAGGGAGCCCAATTTACTGACTATGAACACAAATTCTACAGCCAGACTGAGTTTGAATTGTTTACCATGTCACTAGTTGGCTGACTAACTTTAAGCCCCTTAGCATTTCTTTCCCTAAATTTTGTCATTTGTAAAACAAGGATGATTATAATGATACTTTTCTCCTCATGGCCTTGTAAGGAATAAAGTAGCTCTTACATGTAAGGAGCACCTTTCACATAGTGTAATTAGCACTGTTTATAGATTAGTAATAATAATTCTATTTTTAACCAAATGTTGTGCTTTTTTAATTAATCTATTTAAAAGTATTAATGTTTTAGACTTAATCCAGTTGTTAATTTAGGCTACATGTCCATTTCTACCTCTTCTTTAGGCAAAAAGTGGTTTGACTACAGAATGAAGAACATTTGAACTTTTGCATAATATTTATACTCCCCATTGTCATTGATAAATATTCTTAAAGATGACTATGCTCACATAAATAAAAATAATTATCACTAACCAGATTTTAAATGATCTTTTTGGGCCCATTCCCTCTACTGAATCACAGACAGTAAGTCAGTATGTATATTGATTTAGTGTGTGTGTGTGTGTGTGTGTGTGTATATACATATATATATAATATTTGTTTGTTTTTACTATAGTGAGAGAGATTTTAAGAGCAAAGAGAAAGCTCAGAGAACTTTCAAAGAGAGTTAGACATTGGTTCCTCTTATGAGAAGAGAGATGGAAACACAGAGGCATTATGGAGGTCTAGATATCCTCTTTCTCTTCATTTGAAATTATTTGTAACTTTCATTGGTTTCTCTGCACTCAAGTACATTATTGTCCTTTTCTTTTCTTTTTTTTTTATTGTTAAATCATAGCAGTGTACATTAGTGCAATCACCTGTACCCATTCTAAGATCCACCATAGATGTGGCCCCACCCATTACCCTCCCTCCACCCAAACCTCCCCCGTCCCTTCCCCTTCCTTGGCCCTTTCCCCATAGTCTTGTGGTATAGTTGGGTTATAGCCTTCATGTGAAAGCTGTAATTTAGCTTCATAGTAGGGCTGAGTACATTGGATACTTTTTCTTCCATTCCTGGGATAATTTGCTAAGAAGAATATGTCCTTTTCTATTTGTCATTGT
>CAUYPK010085138.1:0-13147 GCA_963574355.1 Loris lydekkerianus | reverse complement strand
GTGTAGAAGTGTGCCCTTTTCTCCACATCCACGCCAACATCTCTGGTTTTGGGATTTTGTTATGTGGGCTACTCTTACTGGGGTTAGGTGATATCTCAAAGTAGTTTTGATTTGCATTTCTCTGATTAAGGATGATGAGCTCTTTTTCATGTGTTTGTAGATTGTGTGTCTGTCTTCTTTAGAGATGTTTCTCTTTAAGTCCCTTGCCCACCCTGAGATGGGATCACTTGTTCTTTTCTTGCTAATACATTTGAGTTCTCTGTGGATTATGGTTATTAGACCTTTATTGGAGGTATAACCTGCAAATATTTTCTCCCATTCTGTCTAATCAGGTCCCAGTAGTGTATTTTTGATACGGCGTCAATTGCCTGGGGAGTCCTCCTCATAAAATATTCCCCCAGGCCGATTCCTTCAAGAGTTTTCCCTGCACTTTCTTCAAGTTTTTTATAGTTTCATGTCTGAAGTTTAAATCTTTTATTCAGTGAGAGTCTATCTTAGTTAATGGTGAAAGGTGTGGGTCCAGTTTCAGTCTTCTACAAGTTGCCAGCCAGGTCAACCCACACCATTTGTTAAATAGGGAATCTTTTCCCCACTGGATGTTTTTAATTGGCTTGTCAAAGATCAAATAATGTTAAGTAGCTGGATTCATCTCTTGGGTCTCTATTCTGTTCCAGACATCTACTTCTCTGTTATTGTGCCAGTACCATGCTGTTTTGATCATTATTGATTTATAGTACAGTCTCAGGTCTGGCAGCGTGATTCCTTCTGCTTTGTTTTATTGCTGAGTAATGTTTTGGCTATTCAAGGTTTTTTCTGATTCCATATAAAGCGAAGTATTATTTTTTCAAGATGTTTAAAGTATGACAATGGAGCTTTAATAGGTATTGCATTAAAATTGTATATTGCTTTGGGCAGTATGGACATTTTAACAATATTGATTCTTCCCAGCCACGAGCATGGTATGTTTTTCCATCTGTTAACATCTTGGGCCATTTCTTTTCTTAGAGTTTCATAGTTCTCTTTGTAGAGATCTTTCACGTCCTTTGTTAGGTATACTCCCAAATATATCATCTCACCTGACATTTTTCTGTCGTTGACCAGCATGCAAACTCCCTTCCTATTTGGGGGACTCCCCCACTGTGTGAGTCTTAAGACCTTCTCTCTCACCCTGGAGCATAAGAAGCCAGATAGTTGGATTCCCAAGCCCTGACAACTAAGACTGATTGACCCAACTTGGCCAATCAGATTCTCCAGTTTGGAACTTTGACAGGTGATATAAGGATAAAGGGACAAATTAAACTTCATTTTGGTGGCCAGGTCCCCAGAAGCTGGCAGTACCTAGCAGTAGTGGTGATAGAATTGGCAATGGTGTCCTTTTTGTTCTGTGGTCCTGCAATCCTTACGAAAGATTCTTCTGCTTTTATTGACCAGACTTCGTGTATTTACAACCAAGCAGTCTGACTAATGCTTATGAAAACACACAAAAGCCCAGAATGTCCTCCTTGGTCATTTCTTCTTCCAGATCTGAAAAGATTGGAAGCTTTAATGTCCCTGGAAGCTTTTGGACATTATTAACTGATCACCTCTCTTCAACTTACCAAGGAGAACTGAGTATAGAGGTTACAGGTGCTGTGGGTGGCCACGTCTCACTTATGGACAGGAGGGGTTGACAGGCACACCCTGTGTCAATATCAATAAAACGAGCAGATCACGAACGATGAGTACTTTCTTCCTTATCCAAACCATTTCCAATGCTGCTAGAGATGAGGAAAATTTGGCAAGTATTCAATCATCTCCTTTTGTAAATACTACTTACATTCTGGTGGAAATGTTCATGAAGGTGTCTCAATAGTGGGCAGAGAAAAATAAGAAGAGAGCTGACACCCGGTGTTGTCTGCCACAGTGTTGAAATCAACTCAATGCACTGGATTATGGTTTTTGTAGACTCATGCTACATTGCAGCTGGAAGGAAGCTCGGACAGTCATCCATTCTTTAGTGTTTACTGAGTTCAGTGATTGCTGGAAGAGGTTCTGTTTTAGGGAGCTCTCAGTTTTGCAGAAGGGATGCATAAATAAATATTGTGAGATTGCCCTAATTTCACAAATGAGTAAAAAGCATCAGAATTGCAAAGGGCATGGTAGCAGAGCTGAAAGTAGACTTGAACACTATTGCCTTCCAATTTTTCTCAGAAAAACTTTACCAGGTAAACCTTAGTGGGAGCCAAGGTAACAGGACTCCCCCCAAGGCTGAGCTTTAAAGTACCTTATGCGTGCATAAAAAATAAATCTTCCTTTCTCTTTCGCACTCTCTCCCTCTCTCTCTCTCTCACACACACACACACGCCCACACCTGCACTTATACACACACAGACTGCAGAACAAAGATAAACTATATTGAAGGTTTGAACTTTGGTCCACAAATAGTGGCACAAGAACAGAATTTTTCCATTATTATAGTTGTGTTATTCCTTGACCCTAGAGGTGATCAGATTAAGCTTTAAAATGCAAGATGTGATTACCCATCTTGAGTCTGTAATTGCCTGGCCACATCTGTTACTAGTAGCAGTAAAACCATTGCATCCCGAAGGAAAAAAAAAAAAGCACACCCAGCGGCAGAACTTTCCCTAATGACCTCCCATGGCAGTTCACTCAGGACTGAAGAGGTGAGAGGTGCTTTCACATGTTTGAGTTTGAGCTGTGGCCGTGTCCCTGCTAAATTTACTCAGTTATTTCAGCACAAAGCCACCTTGTTTCTGTTTAATCAGGTTCAAGCTTTTAATGGCTGGAAGAGCTTCCTGGCAGGGAAGAAATAACATCAGTAACTGTATCTAATAGCATTTTCTAAGCACTTACTGAGGGCCGGACACTGTGTCACACACTTCACCTGCACTTTCTCACTTCTTCTCACCACAACCCTATAAGTTAGACGGATTCCGGAAACAGGTCCTGGTTCCCCCACCTATTAATTTATGATGTAAGTTTCCTTCTTTATCTATAAAATGGGGATGATAGCAACAATACTTACTGGACAAAGTTGTCTTGAGATTAGATGGAATAATCCGTGTTAAAAGCATTAAGCACAGAGCCTGGACCCATGGCAATCACTTAATAAATTATCAGCTATCACTATCATTGTCATCTTTATCATTGAGGAAACAGATTTATAAAAGTTGAGTAACTAGCCCCAGGAAGCTGAAAACAAGCCATAGTCCCTGACTGCTCAGGGAGTTCATTTGAGGTATGCAAACACGCACTCCTGGATGTTGTAAGCACACACAGGCACAAGGAGCCATTGAATTGGGAGGCAGGACAGGGGAACCATATTTCTAGGTCACTTTTTTTCTTATTAATTATTTTAAAATTCTGAAAAAAAATTCTACCCTTACCATACCAAAGGGATACCGAGAAAAGTAGGTCTCCCTCATCCCTGATCCTAAATTCTAAGCAACCTCTGTTACTACTTCTGCATGTGCCTATGTATATTCAAGTGTGCATGCATAATGCATTTTGACATATGTGCATATATTATATGCTCATTTATATATATATTTTAAAAAGCTCTTTACAAAATCCTTTTAATCTCTTAAAAATCTCAAATAGTACTATAGTACTTAATATACCTTGGACTTTATTTTTGTTTCTTGTATTTTTACATAACAATATTTCATGAATATTGATCCATATTATCACATCTAGATTTATTTCTTTTGTTTTGTTTTGTTTTTTGAGCAGAGTTTCATTCTGTCACCTTGGGTTGAGTACTGTGGCATCATCATAGCTCATGGCAACCTCAAACTCTTGGGCTCCAGCAATCCTTCTGCCTAAGCCTCCCAAGTAGTTAAATATCTGGGACTACAAAGGTGAGACACCACTCGTGGCTAGCTTTTTCTATTTTTAGTAGAGATGGAGTCTCTTGCTTAGGCTGGTCTTGAACTCCTGAGCTCAAGCAATCTATCTGCCTTGGCCTCCCAGCGCATTAGGGTTACAGGTATGAGCCACCAGGCTCTGCCTCTTTCTTTCTTTTCAAATAACTGCATGGTGTGGCATTGTTTATAGACACTATAATTAGTTCAATCGATTGCTTGTTGATGAATCCAGGTTGTTTAACTTTTTTGTTACCATAAATCAACAAATAGCCTTGTATATGAGTTTCTGCAAAAGTACAAGGAGTTTTGGAGAACATTTTAGAAGTATAATTTGCTGGGTCAAAAGTTATGTGCCAAATTATTCTCCAGAGACATTTCTCACTTTATTCTCCCTCTGTAATGTATACGAGTGTGGTCAGGCTATTTTTTGGTAGTTGTGTGACATTGGACAAGCATTCCTGGGTAAATAGCCTTACTTCTTTTGGCTTCTTTATGGAGTTTACTAGTTAGATTGAGTGCTAAGCTTATGAGGACAAGGTCATGAATTTGTCCACTCAGTAGTCAATTAGCTTTGCTGTATCCTTAACCGAGGTTAGTTCTTTCCAAAGTCTGTGAGTCACAATGGGAACCAGAGGAGAAATGGACAGATCTGCAATGGACTTTAAACTTCTTCAAATTATAGACCGTACAGGTTTCTGCATCCTGGTATCCCCAGAGGCTAGCATGATGACATAAAAACTGAAAGGATTTGGGGGGAACTGAGGTGTTAACAACACTACATCTACCCAGTGGTTTATATAGTTCTTCTTTCATTCATTCACAGAAGATGTCTTCTTGTGTTAGATACACAAAACAGGTTCACACTCCAAGCTGTGATCTAGGCATCTAAAATAGATAACAATCTAAGCCCTTGTTTAATTGCCTGTGTTATTTTCCTTTGATTCAAATGAAAAGTTAAATCACCCTTTACATAATACACCAACATGTTTTATGGATTTGATTGACTTATTCCTCATTGTAGTTGTTATTTTGATCTCTGTCAAGTCAAATTCAAAGAAAAGGCCAGTCTTTTACAACAACTTCATCACAAAGTTACTTTAAAGGAGCTGTGCAGTGAAACAGGAATGCTCAGGGCCTTTCAGAATGCCAGCAAACTAAACCTTGGATCACAGCTTCTAAAAATTTTGGGGAGCCTGTCACTTCCAATATACCTTAAAGGGATTTTATAAAAAGCGTATTGGCAGTAATGTGCATGGATTAGTAAACCATCTGCAGAAAGCCCAGATGTTTGCGGGAACTGTTTTCACCAAGACCACAGCAACCTTTTAATCACATGGCGTTCCTGGGAGATTATGTACTAGGGGAGCTCTGACCCTCTCTGGTTTTCCCAGTTTCATCTGGGTAGGTCTGTTTGCTATGCAGGGATTTCCCTAACATTGCTAAATTTCAAACTGAAATCTGAGCCAAGATCAGGAAATAGGTGAGGGACTAGGAAGAGGAAGCTTGAAGGGATCCCATCTGGGTCACTGGAGAAAGGAGCATTAGAGCCTTCACATACCTGGAAACAGGAGCCTGAGGCCAGCCAGAGCATGGGCCCTCTCCCTCCTACCACACAGATGTGCACGCCCATTTCATCTGGGAGCAGATATCAGGAAAGAGTCAGTCTATGGGAAGAAAGGAAGTGATTCAGAGCAGTGGGCAATCATTAGTGCAAAGCTGATTCCCAAGAATTCCTCCACACATGATATTGGGGGTGTGGTTTAACTGCCCCTTAACTGCCCCTTAACTCCAGAGTCCTTTGTTCCAGTGGGACAAAATAACCAGCAAAGGGAGATAGGTGCCACCGCCTCCACCCTTGGGTCAGGCCTTGGGGAATAGTATGAATTCTTTTTGACAGATAGGCAGAGTGTTTTATTGTCCACATTTCAAAGCATAATTAGTCAATCCCCATACCACCACTCTTGGGATGTAGGTCGGTATTGTTATTACCCCAGATTTACAGATAACGCACAGATGAAACTAGCCCACGAATGGTGACTGCTACAGAATTTCTATATAGGAAAACCTTATAAGGACAACAATCTCGTTAGCCGTGGAGCAGGGTGGCCAGTGGCAGACATATGCTTTGAAGTTGTCCGTACACAGCACTTTTTATAAACTTGAGCAAACGTCCAATGTGCTCATCCTCAACTCCCATCACTTGGCACCACCAATTCTCTCGGGAAGTGTGGCTTTGCTGGGTGTTCTCACATACCCATGGTAGTGTTGAGTGAAAGTGAGGAGAGTGCCCGGCTCCTCTGCTTGCTGTCAGGACTCCCCATCTGACAATCTATTATGGTACCTCAGGGTTGAAAAGGACCAGGGAAATTGACTAGTCTCACTCCCCATGAAAGGTGACAGAAGAGAACCACCAAAAGATACAAATAACTAATCATGGGGATTGCCTGGTGACTCAGACTGATGATTTCCATATGTAAAAACGGTGCTCAGTGAATTTGAGTGTGTGTGTATGTGTGTGTATAAAGAAGGGGCTCATTTTCTTCTTCTTGTTTTTTAATGGATAATTTATTTATTTTATCTTTTTTTATTGTTAGATCATAGCTGTGTACATTAGTGCAATCAAGGGGTACAATGTGCTGCTTTCATATATAATCTGAAATATTCTCATCAAAGTGTTCAACGTAGCCTTCATGGCATTTTCTTAGTTATTGTATGTAGACATTTGTATTTTGCATTTAGTAGGTTTCGCCTGTACCCATTCTAAGATGCACCATAGGTGTGACCCTACCCATTACCCTCCCTCCACCATAACCTCCCCCCTCCCTTTCCCTCCCTTTGCCATATCCCTATATTCCTGTCCTATAGTTGGGTTATCGCCTTCATATGAAAGCTATAAATTAGCTGCATAGTAGGGCTGAGCATATCGGATACTTTTTCTTCCATTCTTGAGATACTTTGCTAAGAAGAATATGTTCCAGTTCCATCCATGTAAACATGAAAGAGGTAAAGTCTCCATCTTTCTTTAAGGCTGCATAATATTCCATGGTATACATATACCACAGTTTATTGATCCATTTGTGGGTGGATGGGCACTTGGGCTCCAGAATGTTTATTGTAGCCCAATTTATAATTGTTAAGTCATACTTTAGTTTTTGCAAGAAAGGTTAGAGTAACCCAGGGCCAACCTACCTATGGAGGTAGGGGTAAAGCAGGCTTTCAGCACTGTGTGAGAAAGGGTGTAACACCAGGAATGTATAGCTACAGGCTCTAGAAAGCTCTTACTTCCATTATTTCCCCCAGTAAAAGTTCTTCTTTCTTGGGTAACTGCCTGTGTGCACCCTACACTTTTAAGGGTATTCTGAATGCTCTAAGTCCTTGAACCCTCTTCCTTGGATGATTTTGGTTCTATTTACTCTTCTCCCACTCTAGTATTCTTATCTCCTTCAATCCTTTTCAATTGGAAGGATTAACATAATCTAACAATCTGTACTAAAAATATATTGGTTTTACCCAAGTAACTAGAGATAACTACATGGTGAAAGTCAATAAACATTAAGGAACAAGGAACTCCCAGGACTAGTGATTCTTTTTTTTTTTTTTGAAGCTGCAATGTTTGTCTTGACTGCAGTGTCATGGTGATTGTTATGAGGAGAATTCAATGCATGTGCTGGCAGCTATGCCCCATGAAGTAACATTGCAAACCAACTCGGAAGAAGGATCAGCCAGTGTCTACAGAGCCAGTGTGAAGAGGATAGCAAGAGCAGCTTTTTAATCTTTCTAACAAGAGAAAATAAACTCAGAAATGAACACATGTGCATCCCAACTACTTGCCCACTGTTAAAAAAACAACAACAACAACAACACTGGTTTAGGATATTCATGTTATTTCTACCTTGTCATATATATATTTCATGGGTTTCTTTTTTTTATTAATCAATTCATTTTAATCTAGAAAAGCAAAGACCACAAACTCAAATCTTTTTTTTTTTTTTTTAAAGTCAAAGTCTCACTCTGGTGCCCTGACTGGAGTGTTGTGGCATTATCGATTATAGCAACCTCTAGTTGTTGCGCTCAAGCGATCCTCTTGCCTCAGTTTTTTCTATTTTTAGTAGAGACAGGGTCTCGCTCTAGCTCAGTCTGGTCCCAAACTCCTAAGCTTACGCAATCCACTCACCTCAGCCTGCCAGAGTGCTATACAAACTCAAATCTTAAAGCCTGTTTTGGGTAAGAAAGACTGTGTTTAGGGTATTTCCAGTTTTGTTTTTTTTTCTATAATCATTACCCAAATAAGCTTTTGCTTTATATTTGCTACTCTTTATATACTTCTTGTGTGGTATTATGGTAGGTATCCGTGATAGAATAAGACAGTACTTTCCCCCGAAGATTACAATCTAGAAAAAATAACATAGGACTTTTACAAATTATACACTACACAAATACTGGACTATATTGTGTGCTACCCTTCAAATGTTAACATTCTCAGAGGTTCTAAACTCAACTTTTATCTCATTCTGTATATGATTTTATAGGCAACTGACCCCCAAAGTGAGATCTTAAGGCTTAAATTCTCATCTCAGCTATTTGACTACCTAACAAACATGTTTATTTAACCCAGTGTCTCCCAAGCTCTACAGAATATACATATTCAAAATGGAATTCACTATCTCCTTCAAATTGTATACTTTTTCCTTCTATGGTCTCTCCTGATGTGCACATCTTACCATCTATTAAATCATCTATCAAAGCCAAAATATAAATAGTCCAGTTTCATTTCCACTTCCTGATCTTCCTTCCCATTTCTACTTCAAAAAATCATATTCATTCTTCTAGATTCTATCCAAATGTCACTTCTAAAAAGGCTTCCCTTATTGTTAAGCAAAATTAATCTGTATATTTTCCATGGTTTCATAACAGTATTTTCACATTACTATTATAAATTATTAGTGACTAGGTGAGTGACTAGGCATTTAATTTCTTCAAGTTTACTGTTAATAAATAAATCATAAAGTTACTTTTAAACACCTTTTCTAATTCTAGGTTTGAAACTCCTTGAGAGCACAAAATTTAGCTTATTCATCTCTATAACTAATACAAATGAATGGAGAGAAAGAGGCAGTTCTTACTCTGTGTCAAATTAATTATCCAGAAAAGTTACACATTGAAATAATACATCTAAACTGTTGTATAACCTCTGATTTTGGGCCATGTTAGAATTCTGATCAGCTCTGTGAATTGAACCATCAAATCCATACGTTTTAGGAATAGCCTACCACTGTCCTCATTTTTACACTGTGACCTCTAGCTAAATTAAGTATAGACACTGTATGAATCTGTCAATTCTCTGTTCTAGAATCTGGGGGAGTTTAAAAAACAAGTTCCTAAAAACCATGATGATGGGATATTCCCAATGATGGGATATTCCCAATGGAGACCTCCTAACTTAAAAATTTGAGGTCTTATTGAAAAGATGGGTTCACTGACTCTATGAAAGTACAGAAAACACTTGTATGCTCAAAATTTAAAATAATAAAGGCAATAAACAAAAACTGGGAAAATATTAAATATGTTTTCCTGTAACATTGAGTACTTGATTGAGTATTCATTTAAAATCTCTTAGTACTAAATAAACTTACTAAGAGCCCTTGCATTTTCACAAGATACTAATAAGGTTGCTTAAATTTCCTGTAAATAAAAATCATATTAGAAAGACAGTCCCCCCTCCTTGCTGGTCTGTCTGCATAAGTGTTCAAAGCTTTTCTGATTTCATGACCAGGAGTTCAGACTCCTATATTCTAAATCAGCCAGCACATTAAACTAAAGTCTTAGCTCTACTTCTCACAGATCTCTCCAGAGTACAGTTCTATATCAAAGGTTTATTTTTTCTCATCAACTTTCTATTATTCTTCAAGTTATCACTGCAAAAATCTCTATTACTTCCCTCTTATTCTCAAAATAAAGGACTTGAAATTTACACATATTAAAAAGGAAAGTCACACAATTGCTAAAGTATATTTACTAGAATTTCAGGTAAAAGAAAAAAACAGTGCCTGGGATAGGCTTTCTATATGGAGGTCAATGCTCTTGTTTACTTGATGCATCCACGACCCTCTGATGGTATCCTGAAGATCACAGACATTTCCAACTACAATTGATTTAGAGTCTAGCATGAGAAAAATGAAGCTCTTAAGCTCTGATATTCAGACACTATAGCAACTTTAACTAGAATTTTGATAAACTTTCAAGTCTGTAATTATAATATTCATTTACTGTCTTTCCTTTTCAAAAAAACAAATGGATCAAATATTGTTATTTTGCTATGTTAATTTGAATAAAAATAAGCCAATATAAAAAATGTGATGCAAAGTTAAATGAAATCAATACTACCTGAGAATGAGTCTGTGCCCTGTATTAACAGAAAACAAAGCATTAGCAAAAATAACATTCATTTGCATAATCATTTCTTCAGAAATGCTAAAACACATACTTACTTTGCTTCGATGTCAGCTTTCTCTCGTACTGCCTGTGCCATCTGCTCTGTCTCAAAGTACTTCTTTTTGCCTTTAGCTAAATCTTTCACTGTCTCTTGTAATTCAGTTTGGATCTTTGTCAACTGGTCCACACACTGTAAAACACAAAAGTACAATTATTACAATTTTAGCTTTTAGGCTTACAGAAAATGACACATTATGCCTTCAGATGGAAACCAAGGAGAAGAATCAGTACTTTTAGTGTCCTTCAAATTACTAAATAAAATCCAGTAAACAGCTGGTACTCTCAAGTACTACATCCAATGTTGTCACAGTTTGCCTTACAACTGTGCTTTGAGAAATAATTTGAGAGCTGCTGCTGATGACTGATACTAAGGTAAAGCATAAAAAGATCTGCTATAAAAATGCTCTTATTGTTGGAGATATAATAGTAATAAAGGCAAAAGAATAATGCAATTTTATATTTCTTCATAATCTTAATAAAGTTTCTCTACATTTTCTCTGCATTTGGGTAATTGATGGTACAAAGGGTACTGAAGAATTCACCCCTAGGCAAGAAGTGACATCTGAGAAGTCTGAATTGATAAGCCCAAGATGAAGGACAGAAACAGGAAACTTGGGAATCACAAACATTTATTATTTATTTATTGTTCATTATTTATTTAATAATGATCTTTAATCCTCCGATCACCATAATCCTATGTTAAGAAAAGCCTCGATGTGTATATCCAAAGAAAAGGAAATCACTACCTCATAAAGATAAATGTACTCTCATGTTCACTACAGCATTATTCACAATAGCAAGATAGGGAAACAACCAAAGTGACTATTGATAAATAAATGGATAAAGAAACTATGGCATACAGGATGTCCATTAAGTTCGTGCACAATTTAAAGTAGTTGTAACTTTGTAAATACATGTGACTTGATGGCACTGGATTTCTTTTCATGTGAACATTTCTTTTCAAATGTTAGTGAAAACTAACATTTATTCAACCAAACCTCGATCTTTAGAAGACTTACAAGCTAGGATTACTACTGTGATTGCTAGTATTACTGAAAATCAGCTTGAAAATGTTTTCCAAGAACTACAGGATCATATTAGCATTTGTATTAGAAATGATGGTAGACATGTTGAAAATAAGAAGAACAATAAAAAATGTGTTTCTTAGGCCAGGCTTGGTGGCCCCAGCACTCTGGGAGGCCGAAGCAGGTGGACTGCCTGAGCTCACAGGTTCGAGACCAGCCTGACCAAGAGCAAGACCCTGTCTCTGAAAATAGCCAGGCATTCTGGCAGGCACCTGTAGTCCCAGCTACTTGGGAAGCTCAGATGAGAGAATCGCTTGAGTCCAAGAGTTGGAAGTTGCAGTGCGTAATGACGCCACGGCACTCTGCCCAGGGTGACAAAGTGAGACTGTCTCAAAAACAAAAACAAAAAAAAAGTGTTTTTTTCTTCCTAATCTTTTGTACAGGTTCTTTCTATCCATATACTTACAAAGTTACAACTATTTTTTTTAATTTTTAATAGGAATTTTATTGATGGCATGTTATGCAGACATTAACATTCCTCAAAAAAAAAAAAAGAGAAAGAAATAGGAAAAATTAAATTCCTTTGCTCAGCAATCTTAATTATCTGGAATAATGAGAAAGTTACAACTATTTTAAATTGCACACAAACTTATGGACACCCATACACAATGGAATATTATATCAAAAAAGGAGATCGTTTTTTGGATGTCCACCCCATGGATAAACCTGGAGGACATTAAACTAAGTTAAATAAGCCAGAAACAGAAAGAAAAATACAGCATGATCTTACGGACCTGTAGTATATTACAAAAAGAAAAGGAAAAAATGTTGAATACACAAAAGTAGAAAATAAAGTGGTGGTTACTAGGGGTTGGGTGGGGGAGCAAATAAGGAGATTGTACAAAGTTGCAAATATATAGGATGAGTAAGTCTAGAGATTTAGTTGTGGACAACATGGGTATAACTACAAATATTAATATTGTATTATATTTGATTTTTTTAAAGCATCAATACTTATTTTTTACTGAGAGAAACCAATAATAATAGTTTCCAAATTCTTTTCCAGATAAGGTACTATAATGAAAACAAAACTCCACTACACCTCTTTTAATGGGTTGCACATTGAATGACTTGGTGAGGCTTTGGGGGAGATATTTTTGTCAAATTTTGTTTGCAATACATTATTATTTAAATATTATAAAAATAATACAAACTGACTGTTTGAAAATGTACTAATAACAGAAGACAATAAGGTAAAAAGTGGAATTTCCCCTTCCCATCAATCACCAGTAAATATCTTGAGGTCAAGGCTTATATTTTCTTACGTATCCTTAAGAAATAAGCATATATAAAACAAGCTCATGCTTACATTCAGTTTTACAAAAATAAAATATGCTATACAGACTAATTTTTAACAATATAATTTTTTAAAATTTCAGATTAATAAATAGGGTAAGGGTACAAATAATTAGGTTACATTTTTCATTTGTTAGGTAAAGTCCAAGTTGCAGTTGAGCCTTCTCCCAGGATGTATGCCACACACTGCTACATTGTGCCATTAGGCGAGCGCTTACTAAACCTCTCCCTCATCCCTCCAGCTTACTAAACTTCTCCCTCATCCCTCCAGCTTACTAAACCTCTCCCTCATCCCTCCAGCTTACTAAACCTCTCCCTCATCCCTCCAGCTTACTAAACCTCTCCCTCATCCCTCCAGCTTACTAAACCTCTCCCTCATCCCTCCAGCTTACTAAACCTCTCCCTCAT
>CAUYPK010085136.1:0-34181 GCA_963574355.1 Loris lydekkerianus | reverse complement strand
GCACTGACCACCTCCTTACACTGACCACCTCCCTGCACTGACCGCCTCCTTACACTGACCACCTCCCTACACTGACCACCTCCTTACACTGACCACCTCCCTGCACTGACCGCCTCCTTACACTGACCACCTCCCTAAGGTGACTACTGCCTACACTGCCCTCCTTCTTATACTGACTGCCTCCCTGCACTGACCACCACCCTGCACTGACCACCTCCCTGCACTGACCACTTCCCTACACTGACCACCTTTCTGCACTGACCGGCTCCCTGCACTGACCACCTCCCTACACTGACCACCTCCCTGCACTGACCGCCTCCTTACACTGACCACCTCCCTACACTGACCGCCTCCCTGTACTGACCACCTCCTTACACTGACCACCTCTCTACACTGACCACCTCCCTGCACTGACCGCCTCCCTGTCCAGACCGCCTCCTTACACTGATACCTCCCTGCACTGACCACCTCCCTGCACTGACTGCCTCCCTGCCCTGACTGCCTCCTTACAATGACTGCCTCCATACACTGACCACCTGTCTGCACTGACCACCTCCCTGCACTGACCGCCTCCCTGCACTGACCACCTCCCTACACTGACCACTTCTCTGCACTGACCTCCTCCTTACACTGACCACCTCCCTACACTGACCACCTCTCTGCACTGACCACCTTCCTGCACTGACCACCTCCTTACACCGACCACCTCCTTACACTGACTACCTCCCTGCTGCACTGACCACCTCCCTACAGTGACCACCTCTTTAAGTTGACCGGACGCTCACCACCTGTGCATATCAGGACTGTAGGCCTAGTTCCTTACACTGACCACCTCTGCATGATGACCAGTTTCTTATAGTCCCTTGGTTGGTCAACCTATGGAGGGTCTCCTGCACTTGAAAAAATGTTCTTGGAATATGAGCTGTTTGTCAGGATGAGACCCCCCCAGAGCCAGGGTGTTTTCCCCAGGTTATAAATTCCACAGCTCAGAGGTAGAGAGAGTGGCCCTCATGAATTCAGGACAGCTGGCCTATATTCCTCTGGGACTGGGGTTTGTGTCCCTTCTGCTGGCTACACATGTTCATAGAGGAATCGCTAACCCTCGGAGAGACATACCAGATGAGCTGAGCCAGCACTGTGACCCATTTACAGAAGAGAAAACTGAGAGAAATCGAAGTATGACAACTGGCTAGGTCAGCACCTAGCCAGGGAGAGGGAAGACTGACTCCCAGCTTGGGGTTCCCATTGTTGTCAAAAGTATGCTGGGACGTCCCAGGACACAACAACTAATACCCATAGTAGTGGCAGCAGGTGGCCTGTGACCCCGGCCTCTGAGGGCTCACAGTCTCGTAAGTGGAGAGGCCAGTGGGCTGGTGGCCTGGGATGCTGGTCAGCTTGCATATCCATGACAGCACCTTGGAGCCACGACTCTCAGGGCACAACACCCGAGCCAGCAGCTTCTCTGACACAGCCCCAGGAGGAATAGGCTCACAGGTCTCTCCAGTGCAGGGGAGGCCATAGCATCTCAGCCTGTGCAAACCTTTGACCCCCTTGCAGACTAAAATGTGCCTCTTAAGAGATGGGTTTGCCAGCACGGCCACAGAGCAAGAGGATCCAGCCTGGTTGGTCCTTCCATGGACTTACCATAGAACCAGGCCACCCCAATGGCTTCGATGAGCACCCCAAAGAGGATGGACGTGCCGGCCGCGAAGTGGTCCAAGAGTGTGAAGACATAGATGCCACCCTGGAGAGAGAGACATTGCTGAACTGCATGGAGACACCAGGAGGGCTCTGCCCGGCAGATACAGCTGCCTTACTCTCCGTGAAGTGTGGTTTGAGTTGCTAAAAGTCAATCCATGTATGCAAAGCAGAAGCGAATCCCTCTTCCCCAGGGCTCTAGGTGCCATTAGACACACAGCAGCAGCCAAATGCCTCCCTCAGAGGGGAGGTGGCCCAGACCCCAGGCTCTGTCCCCTCCCACCCCCCCAAGGCTCTGCACCCTCTTGGACCCCAGAGGCTCTGTGTCCTCCCAGCCTCCTAGGCCAGCCTCCAGTCCCCTAGCCCACAAATCCCAGGGACATGGTTTCAGCCCTGGGCTCCTGAGGAGCTGTCCCGGTGCTGAAGTAACTCTGAGCCCAAGCTCCAGATCGGCCTGGCCACCTTGTTCAAGCCATTTTCTGAGGTGGGGGTAGGTGCGCAGCTTTCTAGAAATGCTTGGCCAGGCCACTGCCTTGTGGACTGGTGAGCTCAGGTAGTGGCACGTACGTTGGTGACGCAGAACAGGGAGAGGAGGAATGTTGCCAGGACGATGAAGAGTGTGAAGAGCTCCCGGTGTCTGTGCAGCAGCTGGAACTCGTCGACGAGCCCGGTGATCACCGATTCCATTCCACCCATCTGCAAGACATAGCAAGGGACAGCGGCTGGGCTCCTGTCCTGGCTGCATATCAGGCCCCCTGCCTGTGTCCCCAGAGCCTGTAGGCAGTTGGGGCAACTGCACTGGTACCCCAGAGAGGGAATGGGTGGGCTGACCCAGACCCTAGAAGGGGCCCTTGAGTGGGGGTTGGCTTGAGTCCTGTGTGGCTCTGCACCAAGATGTGAGGTTTGAGGCCATTGCCAAGCATCCTGGGGTCTGCCCAGCCCTGGGAGGTGCCCCACGGAGCAGGCTGAAAGTGAGTCTGACTGCCAGGGGCAGGGCTGGCCATGGGTGACTCACGGCGCTATCGATGCCCAGGGTCAGCAGCATGATGAAGAAAACCACAGCCCAGGCTGAGGACAGCGGCAGTGTGGCGATGGCCTCTGGATAGATGACGAAGATCAGCCCCGGACCTGAAACAGGGCACGGCCACTTGCCTTGGCGCCCACTGTGTCCCACCCCACCTGCTGCCTCCATCAGGGGCTGTGCCCGGGTGGGCTTCCCTGCCGTTCCCCTCCTTCTCTCCTGCCAGCATGGTAAACACAGGGGCCCAGAGCTCCCCCAGATCACGTGTCCATGTGGGCTGTGCAGGTGCTGGGAGGAGGGGCCGGCCTGGCATCCAGGCTGCCCTGCCCTTCATTACAGGTGACGCCCGCCGACACTGCTGGCCGGTTTCCCCAGGGCATATCATGAGAGACACCCACACGTGGCAACACACTGACCACTCTGCCTGCAGCCTGTCTCCAGGACCAGCCCTACATCATTCGCACGTTCTTGACCTCTGCGTTCAGGCTAATAGGAAAACCAGCCCCTCTTGCCTCCCCCACCCCGAGGTCACCCTGGGCTTCCTTTCCAACCAGTGGTTGGCAGTGAGTGTGTGGTCCCATCACCCACTGCCCTGCCCTGGGCCCTGGAAGACCCCAGGGGCTGGAGTCCCCAGGGGCTCAGAGGGGCCACACAGCCTGACTGAGGCAATGCCTGAGACAGCAGGGGCCCAGTGGAGGCTTAAAAGAGATGAATCTGCTGCCCCTTTACCCCAATATACTGCAGGCACACGGGCTGAAGGGCAGCGCTGACGAGCGGTCCATGACCAGGCTCCCCTGGGATCTACATAAGACCAGAGGCACAGGGCACAGGCATGGGGGTGGGGGTGGGAGGTAGCCACACAGACAGATGGCACACAATTTGGTCTCAAATGATCGTAGAGTGAAAACATCCCATGGGTGGTGACAAGAGAGCTTCCTCAGCTCCCCTGTGGGACGCGCACCCTCTCACTAACGGCCTGCACTGAGTCTGCCTGCGGAGATGTAACTGTCACCATCTCTGTCTGCATCAAGCCCACACGAACCTGCACTCACCAAACTTTTTAAAGATCAAACAAAGACCAGAGCAGAGTCCATCTCCCAAAAATCTTTCACAGGTTGCACCGATCCAGGTCAGATGCCCCATTGGCCAGGTGCAGTTTTTGACTTGGGGGGCAGGTTTGTTTGAGATGTCCCCAGGTTTATATGCCATAAGCCACCAACCCAGGAAGATATTCATCAGCTCAGCCGAACGTAATGTCAATATTCTTGCCTTTCATTTCTGTACCTGAGTTAACATTTCACCCTGTTTTCTGGAGAATTAGGGCTATAAATGACATTTACTTTGCTTGTCATGAAATGCACAGAAGACATTCAACTTTATTTTCAGGGGTTAATAGAGGTTTTTGCAAGCTATTGCTATTTATCATAATAAAGGGCAAAAAGAATGTGAAATTGCATAAATGCAGCAATGAGCAAATTTCACTGTGCTGTATTCATTTGCATTCTGTTACCTTTCTCGCCTTTATTGAATTTTCTTCCTAGAGGACAGGGCACACACAGACTTACAAAATGTGCCCTGAGCTGCAAGGCCGGCCGCTTCTTCCTGCTGCAGGCTCGGAGGGGCCTTTGGGTCCCCGTGCCTGCTTCCTACTTGCAGAGTGAGAACCGAGTGCCCAGCTTTTCAAGGGCCCAGGGCAGCAATGGAGGCTGACTGTGGCCTCGTGCCTTCAGGCGGAGCTGGGCTGTTGGTGCTGCCCCTGCACCCAATCCAGGCACAGCTACGGTGAGCAATGACGACCACATTCAGCAGGGACTATTCTGAGCAGCAATCATCACCTGCAAAAGTAGCTCCCAGGAGGGGCATCCAGAGGACACAGGATGGGGGCTCACCCCTGACTCAGGGGGTCAGTCTCCTGCAGGTGAGGGGCTCCCTGGCGGGTAAGACACCACACGATCTCAGGGGACCCTGGAGTTCTGGGCTGACCAATTTAGGGCTGCCAATCCCACAACTTTCCACCCCCGTGCCCTGGGGCCCTCGCCCCCAGCCATGCCTCCTGGTTCTCTCCTGCCTGATGCACTCCCCGCAGAGGTGGAGGCTTCCTCTCTTGTCACCTGCACATGCCCAAGCCCCATGACCTCTGCAGTCCCTTGGCCTCACGTAGGCCAGGAGGGCAGGTGGGAACACCCTATGCTGGAGACCTCGGGGGCGTCTCCAATTATTACCCAAAGCCCAGGTCAGTATGCCACAGTCTCTGTACCATCACTGGGAAGAAACTTTGAACAGATTAACTGCTGCTGTCAAAAGGAACCAGCTTCTTGTTGGAGGGCCATACTGAAGCCCAGAGCTTTCCAGTCCTGCCCTCACATGTTGTCTGGACCAGCTTGGCCGGTCCCTTCCCTGCACTGTACATCCCTCTACACTGCAGGCACACATAAAAGGCACATAGGGAGCAGGCTGAGGGACAAAGGCTCCAATTCAGGTGCATTTGGCTCAAGGCCTCCCTGGCCATGTTGGCTCAGGGTAGGGTCCTGACAGGGGCAGGGCAGGGAGGGCACTGGGGTTGCCTGGATCCCTACTGCACAGGGCTGGCTGGCAGCACTGGGCATGCACAGGCCATCGTGCAGGCCAGTAGCTCTGCGGGCAGCCCGGCCTGGTATGCTGCCCTCGTCCTGCAGGGCAGCATACCAGACGCTGTCCAGAGCCTGGTGGCAGGAGTGTGGCAGGAGAGGCTCACCATCTTTGGCCACATCCCCGATGGGTACACTATGCTTCTGTGCCATGTACCCCAGGAAAGAGAAGACCACGAAGCCTGAGGAGAAGCTCGTCAGGGAATTGATGGAGGTGGTGACAAGCGCGTCTCTGCAAGAACAAGACAGGCTGTTCCCGTGCCCAGTTGAGCTGCTGCAGCTGCAATTTCCCAGTTATTATTCCTAATTTGCTGTGTCTGGAGGGCGGAGAGGTTTTGCAGGGCGCCTTCCTCTGGCAGCCTGCAGCACCTGTCCTTGGGTCACCCTGGACCCGGCTGAGCTGCCCGAGGCCCCTGGGTACCAGAGGGCGAAGGGAGGGCAGAACAGAGGCCCCCAGCCTGCCCTGTTGGCTCTGTATTGGGTGCTCACCGCCTTGCTGGAGGCTGCCAGGCAGAGCACCTGTAACCAACAGGAGCACACGTCTCCCAGGATCACCCTAGAAACCCTGACTCAGGGTAACTTGTGGGGCCCCGGACATTGCATTTCTCCAGAGCCTCCCAAGTCTGAGAGATCCAAAGGCTTGGGGCTAGTGAGGGTGGAGCCAGGAAGGCCTGGTGGCCAAGAGACCAGCACCCTCCTCCTCCTCCTGGGTGACCTCGAGGCCCGTTGCTGCAGTGGAGGGACCATGTACTTTGTGTGCAGAGCTCCCAGGCCCAGGTGGGCACAGGGCAGGCTCCAGGCAGGGCTGTCAGGGCCCTCCCTGCGGTGGTCTGAGGGGACATTTTCTGTGCATAGACTTTGAATTTTTTCTGTGTTTTTACCCTCATCATGTGAGAGAAAGCGCACACAAAGCCATAAAGGTCAAAGAAATTTGGTCCCAGATTAAATTATGTTTCTATTTTCAGGAGAATTTTGGGTCCAGCCTGTGGCTTCAGGGGCCAGCTAGTGGCAATGGCCATCAGGGCATGTGGAACCCTGAGTAAGAGAGGATGGGGCAGTGGGCAGAAGGGGTGTGTCCTTGCAGAGGGAGGGGCCAGCTGCACTGTGTAGTGACTCTGGGGACCTGTGCAGTGACACTGATTGAGTGTGAGACAGTTTTTCTGGGGGGCGACACCCTCACACACTTCGGGACCTTGCTTGAGGTGGGAACTTTCTGCTAGTTGCTGCCCCACCGTAACTTCTGGAGGTTTTGTGGGCTCAGATTGTCTTTGCCTCTGTTCACCCAGGGTCACGTTATACCCCCACCCTGATGCGTGCCTCCTCCCACCCCACCCCGGCAGCAGCGCCAGGCTCACCTGTAGCAGTCATTGGTGAACTTGTTGTAACTGGAGAAGGCGATCAGCACCCCAAACCCGACACCCAGCGAGAAGCAAACCTGGGTGGCAGCATCAATCCAGACCTGCCGGGACCCAGAGCGGGCAGAACAAGGTGGTTAGGCCCAATTGCAGGGAACACATTCTGCATGAGCTACAGCTGTCACAGGCAGCCTGGCCCATGCTCCCTGCCCTGGCCAGACACTGCGCCCCCACCATGGACCTGCACTCAGCCTCAGCTTCCACCAGGCTGCGGCATCGACAACGTGACCATGGCACATGCCGTCTCAGGGATGGCCCTTCCCATGCCCTGGCTGGATAGAGCACGTCACAAAGGAGGCTGTGTCTTGTGCACACATGACATCACAGAACACCAGTGCAGCAACTCCATGCCAGGGGGGCCACGACCCTCAGACAGCATCGGTCACTGACTCACTGTGTGCGGGTGACGCCTCCAGCAGCACACCCACCAACACCTGCTTTGTATTTTTCCCAAAGGATGCAAACACCCCAGTGGACAGCCGCCTGGATGACCATGAGCCCATCCTGCCTCAGACACCTGTGCTGAGCTCGCCTGGTTCAGAGAGGACACGCCAGTCACTCTGATTGTGGACAGGAAGGGGTACAGTGCAGGCAACAGTTAGCACCAGCATGGTCTTTTTAAGAGTCAGTCACAACCTCTCAGGGCAGGGTGGTGCAGGCCAGGACACTGAGGCACCAACAGCAGAAGGTCCTGCTGGGGAGACCAGGTGGCTTTGGGGCATTTGGGGAACATGCCTGAACTTGGGAGGTGGACACTGCCGAGGCATGAGTGGGGTGGGCAGCTGGCTGCAGGGAAGGAGCGGCTCCTCTGTCCTCAGGGCACCATGTCTAGGGCCTTAGGGCCCACCATCACCAGGGACAGTGTGTTCAAGGGCAGCTGGCCAGGTCAAGAGGTCACAGCTACATCAGTGGCCTCCTGCCTTGCTGTCCTGTGGGCCCCCCTGCTAGCCATCGACCTGCTCACCTGGCCAGTGACTGGAGGCAGGATCAGGTATCTTGGGGGACTGACTGTCTCCTGCTCAGCCCTTGACCTTGTCTGGTTGAGGCCCACCAGACTCACTTCTTGAGTCCAAGAAGTGCCCATCTGGGCCACAGTTAGGCCTCTGCTCGACACTGTCCCTGGGACCCAGCACCAACAGCTGCCTCTCCAGGCCTGACCCAGTGCACCTGCCCCGTAGACATCTGGGGTCATCCTTTGTTGCCTTCTCTCTCCTGCCCTCTCCCCTCATGCCCATCCATCTATCCATCATCTCTAGCACCAATAATGAATTATCCATTTATTACCTGTCATGTACCCATCAGCCTATCACCTGCCTATCATGTGTCAATGATCACCTGTCTATCCATCATCAGTATAGTCTATCTTATCTACCAATTATCTGTCCCTCCTGTCTACTAATTCTCTCTATCCCCCTATCATCCCTCTGTTCCTCCATCCATCCTGCCTCTCCTGTCCAGCTCCCCAAATCCTTGCCCCCTGCCCCACTGTGCTGACCACCCTCCATCTGCATTGGCATTTGTTTCGCTTCCTCTGAGGGTGCTGCCGGCCCCTCCTGGCTGAAGCCCCAGGCTTTACATTGTCCCGTCTCATTTTTCTTTGGTTCTGGGCCCTGCACCCTCCTGCATGCTCCCTTCTGCTGTGTCGCTATTCCTGAGATTCCAGACATGGCTGACTTTGCCACCTTTCCTTAAACTTCTTCCTGGCCCTCAACTCCCGTGGGACACATGCCTCCTGCTACCCCACTAGGCCTCCCTGCCAGCATCCAGACCCCCCCCCCCCCCATCGCCCCTGCTGCCTCATGGGTGCTGCGTCCAGGCCGTCCTGTCTTTGCACCTGCCTGACCTGCCCTTGGGTCTCCTGGGGCCAGGGGCCATGCCTGTCTGTCTCTCCCCCCAGTGCCTCACATGTCCACCTGATGGCATGCCTTTCTGATATCCACAAATCTGACTGTCCATACCACCTGTCCATACCGGTCAGCTACTTTCCAAAGAGCTTCCTGGTTCAGCCCCCACCTAAGAGACCTGGATGCCCACTGTATGACCCCATGACAGCTGCCGTTCCCACCACACCCCCTCTGTCAGTGACACTTCTGTCTCTGGGCCTTCTCCTCCCTTTCTTGTGGGGTTCCCAGTGGCCTATCAGGCATCCCTATTCCCTGAGGACTCCCCCAATATTTTAACCTCAGCCATCTCTCCCTTTGTTAAAGAATCCTGCAGCCAACTTGGGGCTTGGCTTTTGATCTGGTGTGACTCTGATAATGTTCTGGCCATCAGTGGACACCCCGAGTTTGGTTTCTTAGTGGGAGCCTGGTTCCAGCAGCTCACACTTGAGCCCTGTTGGACAGTGGACATGGAACCACTCGAGAGGCCACCATCTGCACGAGCAGTGACACCCTGGGGTGCAGGCTGCTCTGGGCCAGCAGTGGGACTCAAGGGTACCCTTCTGGAAGCAACAGGCAGGGCAGAGGTGGAGGCGGGATTGGAAGGAGGGAAGCCCCCTCAGATCTCTTTATTCTGTGTCCACTCAGCCTCCCACTGTGCTCACACATGGCCCTCTTCCCAAATAGACGGTGACTCCACTGGGCAGGGCAGGTACACAGGTGAGCACACCAGCCTGCACCTGCTGAATTCAGCTGAATTCACAGAGTGAAAGCGAGATCCTCGCAGAACTGCTGCCTGTGGGATGTCCTTGCTGGGCATGCAGGGGCCAGGGACTGCAGAGTGGGGGGTGGGGTATACTCACAGACGCCTCACAGAGCCGATGGAAATCCACACTTAGGTACGCTCTGATGCCATCAATGGCCCCAGGGAGGGTGACCCCACGCAGTAGCAGGGCAATGAGCACCACGTATGGCATGGTGGCTGTGATCCACACAACCTGGGAAGAGGGCCGAGTCACTGGGCCGCATGGGGCAGCCCTAGAAGGATCCTTGGTGGACTCTGGCATCAAATGAACACAAGGTCACCTTGATGGCTTGTTCTAAAGTGAGAGGCCCTTTGGCCTGGAAGCCCAATGTCTCAAACATTTCATGGGACACCAGCTAGACAGATAGCAAGGGCTCACTGCAATGAGGTGGTTAGATGCCGTCTGTCCCACACACCTCCCAGGTTTAATATGGCAAAAGAAGAACATTCCTTCCCTGCATTTGGTCTGTCCAAATGGGTAGCAGGGCTGAACCTCTGATAAATGGATGCAAGTGAATTCCCACTGTATGCAGAGGTGCACTTCACACGTGAGGATGGACCCTGTGGCGTCATTATAGGAAGGGCCCCATGGCCTACACCACAGCACGTGCATCATTGCAACTAATGAACACATTGTGTTCAGAATTGGTTCAGATGCCCAGACAACAATGAAAGTATTTTCATCAGCAAAAAGAAGTATGCTGTGCTGTCTACCTGCTAGGAACACTTTTCTGTGGGTGCTTTCCTGTCACTGTCCTTTCCCCAGGCAGTCACACGTCCACATCAAGCCCAGCCACACCCACATGTTCACCCCAACCCAACAACAGCCAGCTATCCACTTGGTGGCCCCAGGTTCACAGGAGCCTCACCTTCCCTGAGGTCTTCACCCCCTTCCACAGGCTGAAGTAGAGAAGGACGATGACCAGCACCAGGCAGGCCGTGAGCTGCCACCGCGGAGGGCCCAGGTCGTCAATGCCATGGCTTTGGTGGACGTGCAGCACACTGCGCCTGGGAGGGAAGCCCAGGGGTCTTGAGGGGGCTGCTGCCCACCCGGAACAGGAACGGGACGGCTGGCCATGTTCAGAGACCTGCCCTCCTCCACTTAGTATGGTGGGAAGGGCCTGGGCAGACAGGACCAGAGAGCTGGGAGGCTGCCTAGCCCTGCCGCTGCCCTCAGCACCCCTGCTCTTTTGGAGCTGGGGAGGGAATGGGCACCTTGAGTCTTTGAAGAGAAGGAGCCACAGAAAGTAGAAGGAAGGTGCAGAGTCACTCTGGCACCCGCTGCTGCCCTGAGGACGGTCCCAAGGTCGTTTGCAGGGTGGAGGCCGAGCAGACGCTGAGCAGCAATGCCCAGCATGCAAGCACCTGCCCTGTCTCTGAGGAGGGGACCTCAGCAAGGCCAAGGCGAGAAAGGGGGCACCAAGAGGGGGAGATCCTCCTTCTGCTAGTGGGGACTCACTGGCGTGGAAGGGGCAGGGGCTTCCACTCCTGGCCTTGATGGCACGGCAGGGAACTAGATTTCAGACACTGGACTGGGGGCCACGTGAGTTAGGAGTCCCCCACTCCCTCTAGGTGGCATCTGGCCCAGCATCCCCCCTGAGGCCCTCTGCTCCCCTGCACAGGACCGTCTCACCCTCTCTGACAAGACCTCCAGGCTGGGCAAGGTGCTCTCTTCTCAGGAAAGACCCCTGTGAACAATGACCAGAGAAACCAGCCCTCTGGGAGGCTGCTCACCCCAAAGTTTATGTTGCACACTGACACCAGAGTCCTTGGGAAAGGTGTACCTGTCCTTGGGAAAGAGTACCCAGCAAAGGTGAGGGGGTCTCCACTTCCCCCAAGACACTTTCTTTGCTTTTAAGCTCACTTTTTTCTAACTCAAAACAAAGTTTGCAAATGTGCCTGCTTGATATTAAAACTTGAATTATTTTACTTTTGTCACAATTCCTTTTTCTAAGTTGTAAGTAGACTCATTTGTGCATATATGTGTGAAGAAAATATACCTAACTAGGCAAGTCAGGCTCTCAGCAAGCAGCATCACAGCCAATGTGGCATTTTTGACTTGAGGGGATGGGCATTGCTGAAAGTTCCCTTCTCTCATCTCTGAGATAAACATAGCATTTTAAGATACTCCCCTCAGTCATGGCAGAGCTCCCACATGAGGCAGGGGAGTGCCAGGGCCTGCAGTGCCAACACACTCTGGTCTGGTGCCCCATCTCTGCCTGGCACATCCCCCACACCTTTGCAAATTTGTGTCTCCATAATTACAATTAGTTAGCTCAGCCCAGGGTAAACTCCAGCTGGAAATACCTTTTGGGAAGGCTCAACCTTGGGACAGAGCATGGCTCCTCACAGGAGTGTTTCTCACACACAGTCCATACACCACACAAATGTACAACATGCACACACTTATGCACACAAGGTCAGGTGCATGTCTGGATTCCAGGAGGGGCCAGATATAGTGGATGGGTGGGCCAGGGGGTGAACAAAGTGGATACAGGCTCACCAGGCTCCTCCCACCTCAGACCGCAGCTGGGAGCAGGAAGGCACAGTGGGGCCTGCCCTGCTGAGGACATCACAGGTTGATTGAGACCACCAACCTGTGATGGCAGGGATGGGTGGGGCCAGGCCAGGCACTATTCTTTCCGTACCCTCGGGAGGTGCCAGTGGATGGGTGGCCAGCCCAGGGCTACCCCGGGCACCCGGCCCTCCAACTCTGTCATTCCTGATGGCCACTTACTCAAAGTACTCGGCGGCGGGCGTGGTCCCGAAGGTGCTATTGAGGCCCTGGTCGCCGCTGGCATTGCCGAGGTGCGCGTCTGAGCAGGCTGGGCTGTTCCAGGTGTTGTTGCAGTGGGTCCAGGGCAGCTCCGCGGCAAAGGAGGAGAAGAGGTAGTGCAGTGCCCAGGCGATGATGACGTTGTAGAAGAAGCCCACGTACAGCGAGATGAGGATGACCGTGAAGCCCACACCTGGCGGGCGCCAGCACAGAGCCAGGTCAGCAGCCCCTGCCTGCCTCCTGCTCGGGGCCACCTCCTCCCTGGGCACAGCTCCCCCAAGGCTTGAACTCTGGCAACATCGTGAAACTCACAGGAGAAGGCTCAGAGGGCTGGTGCCAGGCTTCAGAGGAGGAGCCATCAGAGAAGGAGCTGCCCATCCCCTGAAGCCACCTACGTCCTCAGTGTCTCTGGGGGTCATCCAGGGCCATTCCAGGGGATCTGGGATATATACCTGCATATACCCAAGGTCACTAGGGCCATCCAGGGCCATCCTGGTACACCAAGGCCACCCACAGTTGTGTGGGCTAAAGAGCAGCTACCCACACCATCCATCACTTTTAGGCACTCAGGGTCACTGAGGGTCACTCAGGGCAACCCAAGCCAGATTATCCAGAGCCACAAGACCCTGTGAGGAGTAGCCATCCCGGCCACCCAGGGCCACCCAGGGTCATCCCAGGGCCATCCCAGGGCCATATAGGAATCCTTATGCCATTAGGATGATTGAAGGTCATCCAGGATTACCCAGGAATACCCAGCATCTCCTAGAGCTATCCAGGGTCATCAATAGTCACTAAGGGACACCTGGAGTCCTCTATGCCATCTGCAGCCTCCCAGGGTCATTCAGGACCATCAATGATACCCACGACCACTCAAAGCCCCCCAGGGTAATTCAGGGCCACCCAGAGTCACACAGGGCCATCCAAAGCCAACCAGGGCCACACCCATTCCCACAAAGCTATCCAGTCCCACCCAGAGTCATAAGGGCATTCAGAGCCATCTGTAAATACTCAAGCCTCCCAGTCCTCTAGTTTACACAGCCACCTAGGGCCACCCAAGGTCATTCAGACTATGCATGACCATCTGGGGTCTCTCAGGGTCAGACATGACCATCTGGAGTTTCCTAGAATCATCCAGGGCATGTGAAACCATCCAGGGTCTCTTGGGACACCCAAGACCTTACATGACTATCAAGGGCCGCTTAGGACCATGTGTGGTCATCCAGGATCTCCCAGGGGACACATCAGACTTTCAGGGACCACTCAGAGCCATCCACGAACACCCAAAGCTACACAGGGCCGCCCAAGGTCTTTTAGAGCGCCCTTTCCAGGATTACAACACCTGGAACTTGGGATCAGTTATTTGAGAGCTTCTGGAGAGCTGGACCTGAACTCCCACAAGCAGTCCGTGGGGCTGTGTGGTCCTGACAGCGGGCAGAAGGCCCCTCTCATCGGTCAGGGAGCTCCTCCTCACTGGCTTTATGTTCTCTTTACTAAGCTCCGTATAGAATTCTTTTCATTTTGACATTCCTTCTCAGCTTTGCTGATACAAATAGTTTGAGATACACCTTTAATTTACTCAATTAAAGCCTGGTTAGGCACTATGCCCCATGTTGCCTGCTTGTGGCCAGGGAGGGGCCTGCCATCCAGGTAACTTTGCAGGGAGCAGCTTGGGTCTTAACCCTTAGGAGAAGCTGTTTTCATTCTCTAGGCCCCATTAAAGTTCTCTTTCTACCCTAAAAGCAAAAAGGCACAAACATTTATTCATGTTAAATAGACCTAGGATGAGGAGTGTATGTAATCCCTCCTGGAAAACATGCTCAGTAGCAGCGATGATAAAACCAAAATTGTTTCTTTTGAAAGGCCTCCTCCAATGCAGAGTTGGTCAATATTAAATACTGCTATATTGCATTTCTCTTCACCAAATTTCTTAGGAAAGAGGCTGGGACAGTTATGTTGGGAAGCCATGGTGTCTGGCAGCTGCACCGCAAAGCCATGGTCCTAACGTCCACCATTGGAGCTTTTATCTGGTGGTGGGCTGACTGTGGATGCCTGCTTTGAAAACTTTTCCAGGTTAAACTTTGTAAACCAAGTCTTCTACTTGAAACTTTGGGCTCTCATAAAAGCCTTTGATCAAACACTGGAGTGGGTCCAAATCCAAAGTCTGAAGGGAGGGCTGACTTTGCTCCTGCTCCTTCCAGAGCCATGACAGTCTCGCTCTCTTGACCTTCACAGCAGAGTAACAAGGCCACCACTGGCTGATGTGGCTCCCAAAGCACACAGCCTTGCCCTGACCACGGCACAGCAGCGCCAGCACACCCCATCCAAGAGCACCCTCCCCCGGCTGCTGTCCAGCTGCCTCACACGCCCGGGAGAGGGAGTGGTTCTCCCGAAGGTGTTCCTTTGGATGCTCCAGGCTCTGCCCTTCTGGAAGGCAGTGCCACTGTCCCGACCCACTGAAGCAGGGCCCCTCACCAATCAGCCAACTTCACCCTGTTCCGCTGTAAGCCGTATAAGGATCAGCTCCACAAAACCCACTTTTCCACTGGCAATAAGAATGTTCTGGTGATCACTGCTCATCACACCACCACAGGATCAAACAAAGCCTCCCCCGACACATTCCTGCCATCATTTAGCACCATGGGAAACTGTCCCCCCAAGGAGCCTGTGGGCTTACTCCTTTCTATGTTTCCAAACAAAATATACCAGAAACCTCCTCTGACTCCCAGGAGGCTTGGGGATAAATGTGAATGTCAGTCATTGCTCTTAATGTCAATTTTTATTTTTCTTAGTATTTACTTATATTAACCTTGTGCATATTTTGTTGTTTCACTTTAAGCCACTTAAATTTATTTTTATTTATTTTATTTTATTTTTTGAGACAGCCTCAGCCTCCCAAGTAGCTGGGACTACAGGCGCTACCGCAACACCTAATTTTTCTGTTTTAGTAGAGACAGGATCTCACTCTTCCTGAGGCTGGTCTTGAACTCTTTGAGCTCAAGGGATCCCCCTTCTCAGCCACTCAGAGTTCTAGGATTACAGGTGTGAGCCATCCTGCTTGGCCCTTAACTTCTTTTTTAAAAAGAGGGAGAGTTGGATAAATCACATTAGAATATTGAGTATACAATATTATGAAATATTTTCTATTCCATACAATAGGGTGGTGGTGTCTCTGCAGCATAGATGAATCAGGCTTTGTCTTTGGCAATTAAGCAGACAACCTATAAAAATCAGTGCTCGACCCTTCTCTACCATCCCAGGAGCCAGCACACTCCAGGGCACCCACAGGCTGGCTTCAGGAGACAGTCACAAACAAATGTGTAAATTCCAGGCGCTCCAGCCAAGAGAACACCCTCTGATGGAGCAGCCCCTCCCTTCCTTTTAA
Organism: Loris lydekkerianus; assembly: GCA_963574355.1. NCBI lineage: Eukaryota > Metazoa > Chordata > Mammalia > Primates > Lorisidae > Loris > Loris lydekkerianus. The sequence goes on along the minus strand of CAUYPK010085136.1, from coordinate 18,577 downwards.
GTGTCACTGGCAAGGTTTTCTGAAGAAAGGCTGGAGAGCATGCCTCTTCTGTTGGTATGGGTGTCTTGAGGGTCTGCTTGTGGGGTGTGTGCACGTGCATGTGCGTGCGCGTGTGCATGTGTGTGCGCTCAAACCAGAGAGAGACAGAAAGGGAGAGAGAGAAAAGGGGAGAGGGTGAGGCAGAGAGTGAGAGACAAAGAGACAGAGAGAGAGACGGTGAGAAAAAGACAGAGTGAGAGAGACGGGGAGTGAGACAGACCCAGAGAGAGACAGAGACAGCAGGGCAGGGTGAAGAGAGCATTTTAGGGAAACCTCTTCCCTGGGACCCTGGGACCTGCAGTGGCTCTAGTGGCTCTGCCCACCCTGAGGAGCCCTGGAGAGTCGGCACAGGGAACCCTCAGTGGGTCCGGGCCTTTGAAGCTGCTGGGCCTCCCCATGGGCTTTGCTGCCAGGCTCTGAAGTTGGGTCTCAGCTCAACTAGGAGCAGGGGGTGGTACCAGGTTCTCAAGAAAGACGGGAGACAGGCTCCCTAGAGCTGGGCTGTTTCCCGGGAGGACCTCTGTGGGGCATGGTGCACCAGCCCCCTCTGAGGAACCAGAGCCTTCAATTTCCTCGTCATCACCTTGGGCATTTTAAGTGATGTCTCAGTTTACCATGTAGTGTTCCTATTTAACAAGACATGGAAATACAACTTTTCCAACTTAATAAACTTTTTTTTTAAAGAAATGCAGAAGAAAGAGAAGGCACAGGCATGGGGCCCCCAGGAAAGTGTGGGCTTTGCTTCATCTGACTTAGGGAGCAGCCCTCCCCTGATAAGCTGGCATCCATGGGCACCATGGCAAATAGTGAAGTACCTGCTGGGACTGCAGCTCTGCTGGTGTTGAGCTGTTCCAGGTAATTCTTCCTTGAAAACAAATCTTGTTTTCTGGCATGGATTATTTACCTCTCCTTTTTACAGAAAGACACCAAGGCTACGCAGTTTACATCCTGTGATTTCTGGTTTTCTTTAGTCACTGTTATGAGGTGATCCCTTCCCAAGGCCACGTTCTGCCCCCTCAGGGCCCTGGTCCTGGGCTAGTTTCCAGGACGAGTTTCCAGGACGCTGGAAAGCCAGCAGGATGCAAAGGTGTGGCTGCACGGACTGAGCCATGCCAGGACATGGAGAGCACCCCAACCCATGGTCTGCATCTCCCTGTGATGAGGTCTGTGGTTGTCCAAAGTCAAATGCCCTTTATTAGCCAAGGTAAGTTCATTAGTGTCATGTGGGGCTGAAGATCTTGGTAGTCACTTTACTGACATTTTCTCAATTGTGTCGTAACAACCCCTGCTGGCAACTCTGGTGAACATTCTTTCTGTGGCATGATGTGAGGGTGGACATGTGCTTTCGTCGCTGACCACAGTTCCTGGGCGTGAATCTCCCCCCTCTTTCTTCGGTGTCCAATTCCTGCACTTAAGAGCTGCGTTTCATTCACTCCAACGTGAGGCTCACTAGCAGGGGGTGGAAGCACAGGGTCGTGTCGTGTGAGAGACTTGAAGGGAGCGACTCTTGAAAACCCAGCAAAGCAAAATTTGGCATGGCCACCGCCTGCACCACCGCAAGAGGCTGACTTCTGAACACATCCTCCGGGTGAGGGTGAAAGCTCTGTCTTGGGTTTAGTGCAGTCAAGCCTCTGAATCACAGATGCTAAGTAAATACAGTGCAAAGCACAGCATGAGCTTGCCCAGCTCAGGGCCAGCCTCAGAAGCAGTGTCCACTCCCAGAAACACATCAGCGCTTCTGGGCAGAGCCTGAGAGGACTCGATTCATTCACTTGTGTCTTGAACTATTAGTTTGGGTGCACTGACTTGGTCTGTGCCCATGGACAGACAATGCAATGCCCATGTGACATGTGTGCCTGGCTCTGAAGAGATGCCTGGGGGTTCAGGAGCTGCCACACTCATCTGCTGGGGAACTATGACAGTGACAGACATGAGTTTCCAGCGATTCCTCTGGGTTTCACTTCTACCGTCAGATCCCACCATGATGTCTTCTCATTCTGCAGGTGTGTGTGGGCTGGGTGTGGGGGGGTCTTTCTTTTTGCAGTTCCATTTTAGTGTGGGGCAGTGAATCACGAAGCCTAGGAAAAATTACTAAAGCCTAAGGCTCAGCAAGCAGGCCAGGAAGAACAAACCACACTTGAATGCCTGGCCAGTCTTAGCACTCCTGCTGCTGTAAGGGCGATTTTCTCCTTCCTAGAGCCTGACCCAGCAGCTACAAGATACCATCTGTCTCTGCCACTAAGTCAGGAGCAGGGGCTTAGCCATGAGTATCAACCCCTGACCTGTCAATGGCACATCCTGGGGATACCCAGGCCTTCTGTTCTCTTCTAAGCATAGTGATGTTTGTGAGCACACAAGAGCTTCTGAGAAAATCCAAAGACTGATCCTTTAATAGTCATTTACCTCTTGAGTGCCAGTTGTCTGAGTGGGCACTTCCCATGTGTCCCCAAGGAAATGCCCCCACATCCTCCCTGAACCTCTATTTCTGTGAGGCAGTATTGGCCATGTAGGCAGATGTGACCCAGAGCTGGCTCAAATCCTGGTCTGTAGCCAACCAGGTGACAGAGTGAATCACTCAAGCACTCTGATCCTCCAAACACAGTGTAGAACTCCCCAGGGCTCTCAGGAGGAGGGAGGGAAAACACCAGTGAAGGGAGCACTGAGCAGACCACCTATACTCCACATGAGGCACGTGGCTTCAGGGTGCTGTGACAAGGCACCAGCAGCCGTGAAGACTCAGCGGTGACTAGATATATAGATTATTAACAGTTGGATGGATAGAAAGAAAGATAGATGATAGAATGGATGGGTAGAAGATGGACAGGTGGATGGACGGATGACAGACAGATGGCAGGTGGATAAATGGATGGACAGATAGATACTAGATAGAACGAATGAATGGAGGGATGGGTAGATGATAGGTGGATGGAGGGATGTGTAGATGATAGACAGGTGGATGGAGGGATGGGTAGATGATAGGTGGATGTAGGGATGGGTAGAAGGTAGGTGGATGTAGGGATGGGTAGATGATAGGTGGGTGGAGGGATGGGTAGATGAGAGGTAGATGGAGGAATGGGTAGATGAGAGGTGATGAAGGGATGGGTAGATGATAGGTGGATGAAGGGATGGGTAGATGAGAGGTGGATGAAGGGATGGGTACGTGATAGGTGGATGGAGGGATGGGTAGATGATTGGTGGATGGAGGGATGGGTAGATGATAGGTGGATGGAGGGATGGGTAGATGATAGGTGGGTGGAGGGATGGGTAGATGATAGGTGGGTGGAGGGATGGGTAGATGATAGGTGGATGGAGGGATGGGTAGATGATAGGTGGATGGAGGGATGGGTAGATGATAGGTGGATGGAGGGATGGGTAGATGATAGGTGGGTGGAGGGATGGGTAGGTGATAGACAGGTGGATGGTGGGATGGGTAGATGATAATCAGGTGGATGGAGGGATGGGTAGATGATAGGTGGGTGGAGCATGACAGACAGGTGGGTGGATGGATGTATACATGACAGATGATAGGTGGGTGGATGGGTAGACAAATGAATAGAATTATAAGTTGAACTGTGTCCCCCTCCAAATTCATCTGTTGAAGGTCTAACCCCCAGGACCTTAGAATGTGTTATTTAGAGATAGGATCTTTACAGATGCCATCTATTTAAACTGAGGTCATTGGGATAGACCTTCATCCAAAATGAGCTTGGGTACAGTAGCATGAACAGAAGGGATTCAGTGTGAGGAGCAGCAGGAAGAAGACAGCCTACCGGCCATGCAGAGGGGCCACACTGGTCTCCCGCACAGAACTGGCAGGGGCAAACCTGCCCACACCTTGACTTTGGACTTCGAGACTCTGGCACTGTGAGACAGTAAGTCTCTGTTGTTTAAGTCACCAACTTTGTAGTACTTTGTTACTGCAGCCTTAGCAAACAAATGCAGAGAGAAGATGATGGGGACAGTGGATGGATAGTGATGGATAGGTAGCTGGGTGAGAATAGGTAATACAGAGAGACAGATGATGGGCAGAGAGATGATTGATAGATGGACAGATAGACAGCAGATGACAGACCTAATGACAGATGTTTTGTTGTAAATACCATCTTAATACCTTGACAAAATAACACTACTAAAGAACTGCAGGACAGCCACACCTGGGAGCAGGAAATCCTTGGTCATTATAGATCTTTAAAGTAAGACACAAATTACTATGGCACATGCATGTTCCTGTGTGGCAGGACCAGGTACACGATGTGGCTGGCTTGGTGACAGCTCCCAAGCATTACCTTTCAGTATGGGGCAGATCTTCCAGACGCCAGCAGCCCCTTCCCTATTGAACTGCCCAAGCGCCAGCTCCATGTAGAAAAGTGGCATCCCGGCAATGACCATGAAGAGCAGGTAGGGGACCAGGAAGGCACCTGTGGGGCACAAGGGCATGTCAAATTTGGAGGCACAAAAGACCCCACCTTTCACTGCCAGAGCTTGAGCCCCACCATCCCAATAACCACCCATGCCCAGGGTACAATCTTTGTGCCCAGTCTTGGGCAGGAGGCTCCCTGCTCAGACCTCCAGTGGGGAGTCTTGGCTGAGGCAAAAGAGCCTCCCTTCCAAGGCTCAGAATGGTCCTTCGAGAATCTCCTAGGGTCCCCCACCCCAAGTGACAGTTATGCCGTGAGCAGAGCAGGTGCAGCCCCACCCATCCCTGGCGGCACTCAGGGTACTGCCCTTCCCTGCTTGGCCTGGCACCCTTCCAGGACTGGCTTTGATCTCTCTTTGTCCTGATCCCATTTTCCTATAGAGCTGTGAGATCTGTGGCCCTAGTCCTGCCCTGGGTCCGAAGTGGGTTCCACCACCCCATCCCTGGCTTCCCTACAGTCATAGCCTGCTGGTCTCCTTCAGTGCTGGTGGCAGACAGGTGCTCACAGGTGCCAGGCACCTTTAAGGGCAGAGCCTAGTTCCTTCCCTGGTGACAGAAAGTCCAAGGTCCTCTGGTCTTGGCCTTATAAATGTTCCTTTCTCTTCCCTAATCTGACTCCAAGTGAGGGAATGCTTTGCCACACTCTCTTGGGAGAGGGAAATGGAGAACCCCCAGCTCTGTCTTGGGTCAATTTATTGTGCCTGCTTAGACCTCAGTCTTTTTATCTACACAAAGGGCATAATGATGCCACCTTGCTCATGGGTGTACTGTGAAAGCTTCCTAAGAAATTCTTCTCAAGCCCTTTATATGCCCCGTGCAGAGTGACCAGTCAGGGAGGCCATGCAGGCCATGGGTAGCCCAAAGAGGCTCCTAGCCCAATTTACTCACTTCTCAACTTGAACTTCTCTGGTGACCCTGCCCTGCTCAAGTCCAGAAACAGTCATGGAGCTATGCCCACCTGAGCTCAGAAAGTGGGCGCTAGGTGGTGGGGCTGCAGGGGCACCCACTTCCACTCAAGGTCAAGGCCTCTGCACACTTTGAATACTGTTTAAGTCTTTGAGTCTTTGAGAATGTTCTTTCCAAAGTGAAAATAACTTTTGAGGCTTCTAGCTTCTTTCTTACCACCTCACTTTGCTAAACTGAAGACACAGACACAGAACCAGAGGGCTGTGAGCTCTGCTCTGTGATTTGTGACGTCACCTGGGAATCTGCACCCTACTGCCCGCCCTTGCGTGGGGGAGCCGGGTCTCCAGGCAGGAGGACAGCATGACCTTGCCGGTGGCTGGCTGCCCCTGCAGCCCGCCCAGCAGGAGCGGGGGGTGGGGGGGGTGGGGGCAGCTGAGATGGGACTCACCACCGCCGTTTTTGTAGCACAGGTAGGGAAACCGCCAGACGTTGGCCAGGTCCACCGCGAACCCTATGACTGAGAGGAGAAAGTCGATTTTCTTGCTCCAGGTCTCCCGCTCCTGGGTCTCTGTGGCGGTGTGCGGTGGGCCGATGAGAGTGGAGTTGGTGAGCTGCACTCCATTCTGCTCCTTCAGCAGGACGAGCTCCACTTCCTTCAGGCCCAGGGTGTTGTGCTCCTTAGCTGGGGCCACCACAGAAGACATGGACCCCGCCGGGCATTTGCTTTTACTCATGGGCAGGCTTGGGATCTCGGAATTCTGTGCTTCTTCCCTTGGTTTTCAGCCAACATGAAAAATAAACAGACACAGGAATGCAGTGATTTAGCAGCCGGGACGACAGACGTGCCTAGTGTAGAGAACAGAGGCCCCTGGTATTTGCATTCATCCCTTCATGAAGGAACAAACATATTCCAAGTACCTAAGGTGGCACAACTGGTTGAGGAGGGCTGGGAGAGGCTGGTGCTCGTGGCTGGGGTCGGGGATACCTGGAGGCAGGCCCTGGAGTCCGTGCCCACTTTGTGGGGTGCCCTCTCTGTTCCTGTCCAAGTTCAGTACCTGCATGACCTCTAATGCAGCTTTCTGATAGTCATGCACAGATGTTACCTTCACCTCCCACCATATTTACAGAGAGTAATTTTATAACCTTTGAATATTTCAATACTAAGGCCTTAGGAAAGTACCTATATGTTCTTTATACTCAGTAATACAACAAAGAGCAAAATTTATATAATCAAAATCAGCCATAAAACTGAAGTTTAAAAATAAGTATCACAACAGTTTCTTCAAAGAATCCTGTACCATCCACATTCACTTGTGGCCTGGGCACTACCTGAAAGCCTGGTGGAGGCTGGGCAGGGTAATCTTATGCAAACGACCCCCACAGAGTCCTGGGCAGTGAAGCAGCTGCAGAGAGGCAGAACAGGCACAGCCACCTAGGCAGTGACCTCTGATTCCTGGTTCCACCGTGCTGTGGACGGGGCAGGACCCCAGCTGGCAGCTCTAGAGGGGCAATGTTCCCTTGCACCCACATTTGAACAAAATCTCATCCCATCAGCCACTTTATGTGGCTCTGTTCTGTGCTCTCTTCACCTCCTAGCAACAAACCAGCCTGCACTTAATTGGTTCTGCAAAGAACCTGCCCAACTGTTGCAGGGCTGGGGAGGAGAGACTGCCGGGCAACTAGGTCCAGTAGGGAGAGTGGCACGTTGCAGAGATTTAACCCCCAGGGCATTTTGCTCTGAATGCAGCCCTGCAGCGAGCTAAACTTTGGGGGCCTTAGAGGCAGGTTTGGGTGCCGCAGGGAAAATGTGTCTTCGTGGACAGCATCTTTCTTCCTTGCACACAGAACAAGACACCGAGCCAGAGGCCGCCGACACACTGTCGCTCGCCTCCTCCGCCCTCCCATCAGCCTGGAAGCCCCACCGAGCTCCCCGCCCCAGCGTCGGTCTTAGACGTCGAAGACAAAAACCCTGTGAGATGAAGCGGTGTTGGGGACAATCTGGGGTCCGCCTCTTCACAGTGGCGGCGGGGGCTGGAGTAGGAGGACCTGGACCGCAGCCCCCTGCCACAGACAGCCACGCGTCCCCTGGAAGCCAGTGATGGCGGCCCCTGCCGCGTAGTCCTGAGCTTGGGAGGGGCCGGGGGCCACGAACGCGTCACCAGCCCTGCACCCCACCCCGTGCACACATCCTCGGCCTCTGTTGCCCTCGAGGACCCCAAGTGGCACTGTCGGGTTGCGTCCCCACCCGCGACTGTTGGCGAATTTGGAGATGTCACCTTTGGCGACACGCGGAACTCCGACGGCGCCTGCTCCCAACCTTGCCCCTCTCCGCCCTGGCCTTTGGGGTGTGCTGAGCGGGCGGCCGGGCCGGAGGATGCGCGGGGGCGCCTGTGCAGGCAGCGACCCTGTCTTACCTGTCCGCCCAGGTCTGCACTCTAAAGCTCCAGGTCTGGCTCCGCCGCGCTGGGCGGTCTGGGTCTGGGCTCTTATCGGGTAGCCCGGGTCCGCCCCTCCCACCCGCCGTCGGGGTCGCCCTCCGGTCCTGACTCCACCTCCGCGCCGCCCCAGGTGGGCGGGGGACAAGCCCGGGCCGCGCCCCTGCACCCCGCCCCCAGGACCAGGATAGCTCGGAGGAGGCAGCGCTCCCCACTCGCGGCCCCGCAGCGCTCCCAGCTGGAGGTCTGCGCGACCCAGAGCCTCGAGCGCACAGGAGCCGGGCACCTCTAGGTCCGAGACTGGGGGTTTCCAGGCGAGAACAGCCCGGGTCTCTCTCCCACCCTCGACCGCCCTCCTGGGGCGCGCACACACCTGCGCCTTTCTGCGCGGGCTCGCAGGGTTCGCCGGTCCCCTCGCGACGCCGGAAAGGAGCAAGACCACGAGGCGGGAGCCAGGCTGAGGAGGGCTCTCCCCGATTCCCGCTGCGCCACCGACCTCCACCCTAACCCTTCTGCCTCCCCTCCCGGGATCTGACCCTGGGGACAATGTCCCCACCACCTTCCTGCTCCGCGCAGGGGTGCCGGCGGAGCAGTGGCGTCCAGCCCCGCCGTGGCGACCCGGGTTCCCTGCCCTGACCGGAAGGCTGGGTCGGGCTAGAGTGTTCCCCCTTCCCACTTGGGGCCCTGAGCTTGTCAGATCATCCGCCCGCGTTCCCGCAGCCGAGATGCGGGTCCTTTTGTGGCCCCCGGTGCGGCCCGGTGGAGGGTCCGGGGCGTCGGCGACGTCGGGGGACTGGCGGAGCCTCTCCGCTTGCGCCAGTATCTAAGGCTCGTCAGAACGGACCGGCTGGAGTCGCACTGAAATCGGAGCGCGATTTTCCGGAACCTGCCTGGAAAGGGAGGGGTCTGCGTCAGGCTCGGACAGAAGGGACTCCAGGTCTTCTCCGAGTCGCCTTGGGCAGGATTCTCATTCAGTTCACGGAGGGAACCCAGCAAGGCCCAGGACACGTCTAGGTCTGGAGAAAGCACCGGGGTGAGTGGCCAGTGCCAGGACCTGTGTGTCCCTCTCTGGGTGACCCGAAGCCGGGGCATTTCTCCTGGGTGTGCCCTCCTGTGGGTCACACACACCTGCTCAGCTGTGCAGGAAACTGTGTCCCTCTGTGCCCTGCCTCCCACTTGCTTGTCCCTATCCTTTTTTTTTTTTTGTAGAGACAGTCTCATTTTATTGCTCTGGGTAGAGTGCCATGTGGTCACAGCTCACAGCAACCACTAACTCCTGGGCTGAGGCGGTTCTCTTGCCTCAGCCTCCCAAGTAGCTGGACTACAGGGACATGCCACATTGCCTGGCTATTTTTTGTTGCAGTTTGGCTGGGGCTGGGCTCTAACCCACTACGCTTGGTATATGGGGCCTGCACCCTACCCACTGAGCCACAGGTGCCGCCCTCCTTGTCTGTATCCTTGACTGCCCTTTCTGCATCCTGACAGAGGGGCTGGGTCCAGAACACAGGCAGAAAGACTCAGGAGCTGCCTCCAGCATGGCAGGCACTGTGCCAGCACTCCAGGCTAAACCCTAGGCTGGGGTCTAAACTCTAGGTTGGGGGCTTCAATGCCCTAGGCTTGGGGTTTAAACAACAAACCTTTATTTCTCAGGTTTCAGAGGCTGGGAAAGCCCAGACCAGGTACTGCAGGATCCCTGACTGGGGAGGGCCCACTGTGGGCTGCAGATAGGGGTTTTATCCTTACGTCTTTACGTCGCAGAAGGGTTGAAAGAGCTCTCTGGGGCCTGGTTTTTTTGAGACTGTGGCTTGCTCTGCTACCCAGACTAAGTGCAGTGGGGTTGTCCTAGTTCACTGATCTTCCTGCCTCAATCTCCTGGGTAGGTGGGACTACAGGCAGGGGAATATGCTTGAATAATTTTTTATTACCTTTTAATTTTTTAGAGATGAGTGTCTCAATATGTTGCCCACGTTGGTTCCCACTCCTGGCCTCAAGAAATCCCCCTGCCTTGGCCTCCCGGGCTGGGATCACAGGGTAAGCCCCCGCACCTGGACTACCTGTTTTTTAGTGTAGCAATTGTGTTCCTGAGGACTGAGCCCTCGTGACCTCACCACTTCCCAACACCAGCACACCAGGAATGGGATTTCAACTTATGAATTTTTTTGAAGGGGGGGTTCAGTCCTCGCATCGCAGGATTTCAGGAGATGGAGGCGGGCATGCCGTCTCGAACATGCAACGTGCCCCTCCCAGAAGGACTGAACAACACCAGCTGCAAGGAAAAGGTGTCAGGTCCGGATGGGGCCCTCATCAGCTGGTGAAGAAAACAATGGCCTGTCCAGATTTGGGGGGTCAGTTAATAAAAGGAACACACGCTAGAAACGAAACACACTTGGGAGGACTTGCAAGTGCAGGAGGGCACAGTTGTGACCCAGACCTATGGGGGGAGGGAGCCGCAGCGGCAGGTAACTGGTGGGAGCGACCTCTGCCACTGACATGTGCCTCACAGTTGGAGAAGGCAGGGTCCCTGGTGCACAGAGAGCACCAAGGTGGTGCCCCGCATGGAGCACCCGCACATGTGTGACACACCTGCCGCAAGAAAGAGAGTGTTCCTGCCTCTAGGCCCCATCCCGGCACCACTGGGCTCCTAGCCCCACCAAGTAGAATAAAGATTAGTTGAGGAGCTGTGCATGTTCTCAGCACAGAACAAGTATGGTAGCCACCGAGGACAGAAAGAAAGCTAAGCAACCACCTGATCCGTGCCAACATCCTCCCACGACAGAATGCTCTCTGGAATTGCGCAGGTGGAACCAGTGAGGTTATGAGCTGATCATACTTAATTTAGTAGTGACCTTTGCATGCCTGGAACTTTGCCCCAGCTGCCAAGCTGGCTTTATCTCAGAGGTGGCTGCTGTGCTGAGGCCCTGGCTGGATGGAGCAGATGCAGCCGCAGGTGCCGTGCTCTTCCTGCTCGCCCTCCGTGCAGGTGTGTCCTCTGCCGGGGCTGCTGGAGCTGCAGAGCTGGCAGGGGGAGGCCAGCAGGGCCCTGCCAAGCAGCCTTGCCCCGAGCCTCACATGCAGCCCCCAGAGGCCTCGGAGCTGGATGTCGCCCTGTGCCCTGGTGTGCTCACAGGTAGTGACCCTGAGGTGGCATGCCTGCCTCTTTTGTCCACGCTGAGGCAGGTGTTTACAGAGGAAGTCTGAGGGGAGCCTACTCCTGCCCTCCTCTCTGGGCAGGGAGGGCAAGAGGGGCCTCCCCCACCCAGCCTCTGCTGTGGTAGGGCCATTCGCTCACAGTGTGTACTAAACCCTCTGCTTTGTCCAGGTGTGCAGGACGTGTGAGGTAGGCATGGACACGGGTCCCGTGAAGTCAGCTGCCAACCCAGTGGGTCAGGGTCCTGAGAGTGTTGGACAGGGGTTGCTGGGAGGGAGGCCCTGCTGTGGCCACAACCTCCTCCTGCCCGCTGGGTGCCCACCCCGGAGGCCCTTGTTCTATCCCTGAGGAGCTCCTGGGGAGGGAGGCAGGCCCCAGAACACTCTTCCTCTGGTGAGATGGTCCTGGAAGTCACGTCTCCCTGTCCCTGTACCTCACGCTCTGACGTGCCATGTTACTGGCTCTCTGGAGCCACCAGAGACTTTGAGAAACTGATGGCAGTGATTATGGAACCCCAGGAATAGCGACACCCCCACATGAATGTTCTATCCCTGAGACCCTATGGAGAAAGCTGGAAAACCAGGCATACCGTCTGTGATGCTTGGCAGTCCCCAAGCCATAGCCTCTCGGGGTCCAGCGTGACCCCGACTATATCAGTGATAGCTGGTATCTCCCACAGTGCAGCACCTGATAGCCTAGAACCTGCACTTCCTAAGTCCATCGCATTGGGCTCAGTTTAGGTTCTGTTCAGGGGAGCACCTGTCTGGCACAACGGCAGCAGATCCTGTTGGCCGGAGGGTGGGCAGCTGCAGGCACTCGGCTCTTGTGGACATGGCACAGGTTCCCTGCCATTCCTCCGCCCTCTTGCTTTGGGTCCCTTCAAACCTGTGAACAAGTTTTAATCTAATTCTCTGCACAGCAGCTTGGGTTCCTTTCTTGGGATTTATTTTGTTTTCCTTTGAGTTAATAATTGCCTGTTTTTTCTTTGGTTAATTTTTAGTGCTCCTATAAAGTACACATCTCCTCTAGATAAACTGAAACATGGGAGGCGGTGTGCCAGTTTTTGGTGTTTTATGGGTGGGAGCTATTCAGCTATGGCAGCGGTTCTCAAACTGTTGGTCGTGACCCACAGGAACAGTATTAAAGGGTCGTGGCATTAGGAAGGTTGAGAACCACTGAGCTATGGTGTCCCTGAAGCCTTGCTTGGTGTGTGGGAATGAGCATATCTGGTGAACCTCTAATTTGTCACCACAATAGACTGTGGTCCCTTGTCCAAGCCACATTTCAGAGTCCCTCGAATGAAAGGGCTACACACACTGAGGGAAGCCCCTGCCACCTAGACATTCACCAAAGGGACTGGCGATCCTTTACTGGGTGACTGTAAGGGGAGCAATGAAACCCATGTGTGCAGCGAGTTGACTCTGGATTTATGCTGACCCCCAGACATCCGACTTGCTGTGAGACTCTCAGAGCGGAGCCTTATTAGGCAAGTGGCAAACACAGTTTTGGTCAGGGGCACTGCTCACCATTACCCACCAGTCTGGAATGCATAGTTTAACTGACGTGCTGAGTACCTGGCAGATTCTCCGTTTTTTTTTTTTTTGTTTGTTTGTTTTTTTGAGACAGTCTCACTGTGTTGCCCTTAGTAGAGTGCTATGGTATCACAGCTCACAGCTATCTCAAACTCTTAAGCCCTTAAGTGATTCTCTTGCCTCAGCCTTCCAAGAAGCTGGGACTACAGGTGCCAACCACAACGCCCAGCTATTTATTTATTTATTTTTATTTTTGTGCAGTTTTTGGCTGGGGCTGGGTTTGAACCTGCCACCGCCGGTATATGGGGCCAGGGCCCTACTCCTTTGAGCCACAGGCACTGCCCTGCCCAGCTATTTTTTTGTTGTACTTGTCATTGTTGTTTAGCAGGCCCCAGGCGGGGTTCAAATCCGCCAGCCCCGTGTATGTGGCTGGTGCCCTAACCACTGAGCTACGGGCATTGAACCAGAGTCTCCATTTTTTCCCGGCCCTCAATGGCAGGTTGAGTGAAGTGGCAGCCTTAGAACTGCCCCTCCTACCAGACGTCACATGGCTGTGTCACTGCCAAGACAGAGGCGAGTGCCAGCCTTCAAAAAGGCAAAGGCTGTAATGGCATCACATCCGCATTAACTTGGCTATTTGGCCTCAGATGTTAGAGATTTTCACAGACCTCATCAAGAGGAAACTAGTTTCAGCTGGAGTGTCCCTACTGACGTGAATGTATACAAATACCAGTCCACACAGCTAGGATGTGGTGGGGGCTTCCCTCCTGTGTTTGTTGGGAATGACCATGAGAAACACTCTTCGTGGGGCAGTGAGTGGTGACCTCCCAGGGTCTTCTCTGAGCCCACCGCCACTGCCCTCCCAAGGCCCTGTAGGTGGCCACCCCCCAGCACTTCACATTGGTCCACCACACAGACGACATCAGGCTGAATCTGGTGAGCGGGAGATTAAAGTACCAACGAGCCTTGGTAAGACACATGTTTGCAAAAGTTTGAAAAGAGGCAAATAAAAAAATTTAAAAACTTGCCACCCTGGTAAAATTTCCATGGGTCTGTTGGTCTGGGATTGGTTGAGATGTGTGTGCCAAATGAAAGATGACCTACTGCATCTGGCAATCCCATTCCTCAGTAGCGGGATGGCGGGCTCATTTCGTCAATATATGCTTAATCATTTTTAAAAAACTGTTATGTTGTTTTGCACAGTAGTTAGTCATATATCATTTTATATTTCTGTGAACAGTATATGAGAATTTTAGTTACTCCACATCCTCATCAATGCTTAGTATGGTTGGTCTCTTTTAGATAATTCTGCTGGGTTTGTGGCAATATCTCATTGCGTTTAGCTTTCTTTTCTTTAATGACTGAACAACTTTTTATGTGGATAGTTGCCATTGGCATAATTTCTTGTCAAGGCAGTGACTACTACCTGTAATCCCAGCTCTGGGGGGCCAAGGCAGGTGGATTGCTTGAGCTCAGGACTTTGAGACTGGCCAGAATTAGAGTGAGACCCTATCTCTACTAAAAGTAGAAAATATTAACTGGGTGTTGTGGTGGGCACCTGTAGTCCCAGCTACGTGGGAAGCTGAGGCAGGAGGATAGCTTGAGCCTGAGAGTTTGAGTTTGTTGTGATAATGCCACAGCACTCAACCCCAGAGCGACAGAGTGAGAGTCTGTCTCAAAATAAAAAAATTCTTGTCAAGTATCTATTCAAATTTTTTGCACATTTGGATTGTTTTATTATTATTGAATTTTGAGAGTTCTTTGCATATTCTAGATACAAGTCCTTTATCAGATAGACACTTTGCAAATATTTTCCCCAATCTTGGATTACCTTTTCATTGTCTTAATAGGGTCTTTTAAAAGAGAAGTTATTAATTTTGATGAGTCCAATGCATTAAGTTTTTTCTCTTCTGAATCCTTTTAGTATTATATTGAAGAATCCTTTACCCAACCCAAGATCACAAAGATTTTCTCTTAAGTTTTTATCTAAATTTTTTAAAATTCTAGATTATACATTTATGTATAAGATCCATTTTGAATTAATGTGGTGAAGATACATGTTATTTTACATCTGAATGTTCAATTGTCCAGCACCATTGTGAAAAGACAACCCTTTCTCCACTGAATTGGTTTGTACCTTTGTTGAAAAATCAACTGAGCATATATATGTGGGTTTATTCTGGACTGTTTTGTTTATCTGGTCACCTACTATGATGCCCAAACCATGTGTGCTATGGACTGAGTTGTGTGTCCTCCCCAACCCCGTGCTGGGTCTTTCGTTCTGGCAGCACAAGCTGGCCGAGATAAACACTATCTCTCTCATTCCTTCCTTTTTGAAAGAGAAAAGGTCCTTGCTGTGTTTCCCAGGCTGGGCTTGAACTCTCAGACTCAAAAGACCATCCTGGCTCAGCCTCCCAGTAGCTGGGATTGTAGGCACCAGCCACTGTGCCCAGCTATTAATATAACACCGTCTTGATTGTGATGGTTTTGTAAGACAATTTTAAGTCGGGTAAGGTAGTAAGTCATACAACTTTGTTGTTTTGGCTACTGTTGGTCCTTTGCATTTTCCTATA
Source organism: Loris lydekkerianus (assembly GCA_963574355.1). NCBI lineage: Eukaryota > Metazoa > Chordata > Mammalia > Primates > Lorisidae > Loris > Loris lydekkerianus. Next base: position 3,527 of record CAUYPK010085136.1, on the reverse strand, counting down.
AAGTTTAGAATTGATTTTTCAGTTTTCTGAAAAATCCCGGTGCCTCCTGGGATTCTCTGGGTGGAGCCTGCTGTTGCTCTGTGACTTCCATTTGCCCAGTGAGGCCTTTGGTGATGTACATCCCCTTCTAAGTTCCACTTGCACTGAGGTCCATCAAGTTTGATATGCCCTGCTTTGGTTTTATTCACTTCAAGTTATTTCCTAATTTCTCTTTGGATTTCTTCTTTGACCAATTGTTATTTAGATGTGGGATAAGTTTCTAAATATTTGAGCTTTTGGATATAGTTCTTTGATTTTTTTCCTAGACACATTTATTATGTTACTATCAAACTTATTTGCCTTTTTTGTTAGAGTACATACTTTATACCACGTGAGTCCTTTTGAATTCTTTTGAATTCTTTGAGAGTCTTTTGTGGTCCACACAGCAGCCCATCCTGATAAGCTTTTCACATGTATTTGAGAAGAACGTGTGCTGCACCATTACCGGGTGAACTATAATACACACATCACGTATAAAGTGTACACACAAAGTGGGTGAAGCTAGTAAACTAGGCCGTACTGTTTTTTAAGTTTTCTATATCCTTAAAAGTGTCTGTGTATTTGTTCTATTAATATTGGGAGAGAGGTGTTGAGATCTCCAAGACCAGTTGTGTGGACTGCTCTATTTCTCCTTGTGGGTCTATCAGTTTTTGCTGAATTTAGTTTGAAACTCAGTTATTGGGTACACAAACATTTGGACTGTGACATCCTCTGGGTGAACTGACTCCTCTATCAGGAGGAGTCCAATATCCTTGCTCTGGAATGTTTTTGTCTGATATTAAAGCTGCCATTCCACTCTCTCCTGGTCAGTGTGAGGACACTCTTCCATCCCCATGCTTTCCTTTTAACCTATTTGTATCTTTATATTTAAAGTGTGTATCTTATCGGCACCATACATGGGTCTTGCCTTTCTATACAGTTTGACCATGTCCACTTTTTTTGTTTCTATTTTTGAGACAGGCTCTCACTGCGTTGCCCAGGCTAGAGTGCACTGGTGTCATCAGCTCCTGCAGCATCCACCTCCTGGGCCCAAGGGATCATCCTGCCTCAGCTTCCCGAGTAGCTGGGACAACAGGTGCCTACCACCATGCCTGGATAATTTTTCTATTTTGGGGGGTCTCACTATTTTGTTCAGGCTGGTCTCAAACTTCTGAGCTCAAGTGATGATAGCACCTCAGCCTCCCAAAATGCTGGGATAATAGGTGTGAGCCACCCCACCTGGCCAATTTCTACTCTTTAATTGAGGGGCTTGAAAGTGAATTGATATAGGCAATCCCTGAGTTACAAGTATCCAACTTACATACAATTCACACTTACAAACAGAGGCTGTCACAGTAAGTCCCCAAGATACAAACATGGGACTGATACATGACTCGCACTTTTACAGAAGTTATTATAGGTAGCAGGTAAATGTACCTGTTTCAACTTACATACAAATTCAAGTTAAGAGCAAACCTACAGAATTTCTCTTTTTAAAATTAAATCGTAACTGTGTACATTACTGCATTTATGGGGTACAATGGGCTAATTTGATATACAACGTGGAGTGCTCACATCAAACTGGTTACATAACCATCACCTCACTTACCTATTTGTAGTGGTCAGACATTTATACTCTACTCTTAATAGTAGAAGTTTGAAATGTACCCTTGTACATTGCATTGTGCACAGTAGCTGGGTAACCTGGGGACTGCCTATAACAGCAGCGGGGTAACCTAGGGGCTGCCTATATTAGCAGCTGGGTAACCTAGGGGCTGCCTATATCAGCAGCGGGGTACCCTGGGGGCTGCCTGTATTGGCAGCTGGGTAACCTGGGGGCTGCCTGGATCAGTAACTGGGTATTCTGGGGGTTGCCTGGATCAGTAGCTAGGTAACCGGGGGGCTGCCTGTATCCGCAGCTGGGTAACATGGGGGCTGCTTGGATCAGTAGCTGGGTAACATGGGGGCTGCCTGGATCAGTAGCTGGGTAACCTGGGGGCTGCCGGTATCAGCAGCTGGGTAACCTGGGGACTGCCTGGATCGGTAGCTGGGTAACCTGGGGACTGCCTGTATTGGCAGCTGGGTAACCGGGGGCTGCCTGTATCAGCAGCTGGATAACATGGCGGCCACCTGGATCAGTAGCTGGGTAACTTGGGGGCTGCCTGTATTAATGTGGTTGGATTTTAATCCACCACCTCGTTACTTGTTTTCTATATTTCCAACGTGTCCTGTTCTTTTTGTCTCTTTTTCAGCCTTCTTTTGGATCAAGTAGTTTTCATTTTACCCCACTGCCTTTATTAGACTGTGAGCTGCATGTCCTGGCTGTGCTAGTTTAGGTTGCCCAGTGTTTGTAGCTCCCTTGACCCATCAGTCTGCCTTCAAGGGAGGTCACACCGCACCACACGCCAGGCAAGGACGTCACACAGTACATGTCCACGTGATCAAACATTTTGCCTCAATACATTTTATGAACTCCGGAATACATTGTCAACTTTGCTTTAGTAATGAGATAGTCAATTATCTTTTAAAGAGATTTAAATAACAAGGAAAAAAGTGTTTCAGTTCACTTAATGAGCATTCCTGTTATTCCTCACTCCTTTCTGCGGATCCAGATTTGGAAAGGGTGTCCTTCTTCCTTCTGCGTTAAAGACCTACTTTAACATTTCTTGTATCACAGGTCTGCTGGTGATGAATTCTTTCAGCATTTCAGTGTCTGAAAGGTTTTGTTTTTCTGTTTTGAAAGATAGTTTTGCTTGGTAAAGAGTTCTGGGTTGATAGTTTTATTTCTATACTTTATAGATGTTCTGCCACTGTTTTCCAGCTTCTATTGTTTCCAATGAGAAATCTGCTCTTTTTTTTTTTAAAAGTCTCAAATGTCAATTTTATTGTCTACACACACACTTATTTGCTACTACAAAGAAGATACATCAAAACTTTCTTTCATTGCAATTTTTGAAAACCAGAAACTCTAATCAATTAAGCTCTAGCCAAACTGCCAAATATTTCCTTCATATTCTTTTCCCACAAGTTACTTTGCTGCAAATTCTTTGTCCTGCAGACTTCAGGCTTCTAAAACTCATGAGAATACTTGAGACCTAATGGTGATTCTTCAGGTCAAATAAAAAAATAGAGCTAAAGTATATTGGTTATTGAAATACATGCAAGCTACACTGATCCATTCATCAGTTACTGGGAAAAATCTGCTCTTACCTATATTTCTGTTCTTTTGTATGAAATGCCTGTTGCTTCTGGTTGATTTTAAAAAAAATATTTATTAAATTAAAAAAAGTTTTGGAGACAGGGTCTTGATCTGTCACCCAGGCTGAAGTATAGCAGCAAAATCACGGCTCACTGCAGAACCAAGGGGGGAGCTTACCACGTCCATTGTTAACTCACGGCTCACTGCAGAACCAAGGGGGCAGCTTACCACGTCCATTGTTAACTCACGGCTCACTGCAGATCCAAGGGGGGAGCGTAGCTCGTCCAGTGGTCACTCTCGGCTCGCTGCG
>CAUYPK010085135.1:0-53281 GCA_963574355.1 Loris lydekkerianus | reverse complement strand
CACAGCACTCTAATGAGGATGACATAGTTAGACTCTGTCTCAAGAAAGAAAGAAAGAAAGCAAGAAAGAAAGAAAGAAAGAAAGAAAGAAAGAAACACACAAAGAAAGAAAGAAAGAAAGAAACTAGAGAATCAAAACTTTAGCCCTCGGGTTTCACAAGCTTATGGTGACAGAAGATGGGACATCTGAAAGAATCTTAGAATTCATGTAAGCCATGGTTCTCAAAGAATGACCCATTCTTATGGCTGCATGTGCAGGTTAGCTGCCTGGCAATGTCTCTGGTTTGCTCTGTAGAGCTGTGAAGGAGGGGGTCTGGGTCTCCAGAATTCTCCACTCCCTGTGTGCGGTTTGCTTTCACCATGGCAACAGCTCTTCTGGTCCCACGTGCTCTCTCTGCTCTCTGGCTGTCTTCCCTCTCAAAGCCCACACATAGGAAAGGGCTGTAGTAAAGCCATTTACTACAGAACACAGAGGTTTCTGCTGAAGTCTACCTATTATGTAACTGAAGATATTTTTGTTTTAAGCTTTGTCACGACTTGTGAAAAGAAAAGCTTTGCTGTACCTGAAAGAAACTCAAGCCTCAAGACAAAGCAAAAAAAGAAAGGGTGACCCCAGCCCTCACCCACCCCTCTGTGTGGCAGAGAGGAAGGAGGGCCCAGCCCTGCCAGGTTCTGTTTGTGGTACCTGGGGCCTGTGGACCCCCTCACACACAGGCTGTTTTACTTGTCAAACTACAGGCTGCTGTTGCAGCCCTAATTAATACAGGATGTGAGTGTCCTGGAGTGCTGCAACAAATTACCTCTAGCTGGGTGGCCTACAACAGCAGAACCTACTCTCCCACAGTTCTAGGGGCCAGAGCCAGGCTGGGGGGGTCCACCCTGCAGCCTATGGGCCACGTGCTGATTATTTGAGCACTACTTTTGCTTATCTGTGGTGTTGAGTAGCAGGAAAATTATGCACAGACCGTTTTCTGCTTATCAGCTTTCATTAGTGTTTGTGTATGTAACGCGTGGCCCAAGACAACTCTTATTCTTCCAATGTGGGGCAGAAAACAAAAAAGGTTGGGCCTCACCCACAAGGTAGGGCACCCCTGGGAACCTTAGGGAAGAATCTCCGTCTCTTCCCGTTCTGGCTGCTGTGGCTTTCCTGCGCCAAGGAAGAGCCGTGGTTTGCTAGCTAGCCTTCCTCTGTCTAGACCAGTGGTTCTCAACTTTGCTAATGCCGCGGCCCTTTAATACAATTCCTGTAGGTCGCGACCCACAGGTTGAGAACTGCTGACCTAGACTGTCAGTCGGAAAACCTGCTTCATGCGCCTTCTAGTCTGTGGTGTGTCACTCTGTGTGTCTGTCTCAAAGTCCCTCAGCCCCTCTCTGTGAAACAAAAGCTTTGCTGTACCTGAAAAAACCCCAAGTCTCAAGAGAAAGCAAAAGAAGAAAGGGTGACCCCAGGCCTCACCCACTCTGTGTGTGGCTACATTTAGGGGTCACCCAGACAATCCAGGGTAAGCTCCTCCTCTCAAAATCCCTGATGTAATCACATCTTAACCTGTAAGGTCCTGTAGGTAACAGTCACAGGATCCCATCATTAGGGCCACCATCCAACCCACTACCTGGAGTGAAAGGGTCAAATCCCAGAAGGCACATGACCTCGTGACTTGGTTTTAGTAGAAATCCATTCCCATTTAAGCTAGAAGGAAAGTTGGCATCTAGGAGGTGGGGGTGGGCTGGAGTATCTATTAGGTGCATACTCTGTGCAGGTGCCTGACATTGATTGCTTAATGATGCGAGGTAATGTTTACTGAGCACTTAGCGCAGCTGGATCCTGTGCTGAGGATCCTACACAAACTAGCTCATGTAACGCTGCCATCAGACTGTGACCTACCGACGCTATCACAAGGTACAACAGCAAAGCTGGGATTCCCACATAAACCTGTTTGACTTCCAAACCCGCATTTTTTCTACAGCAGGATGCCTCTTTGTTGGCCAGCTACAGGGGTTAATGAAAAAATAAGACATAAACAAAAAATAAAATTAGTGAAGCTTCTATGTTCATGATCAAGCTGCTATCCCATTGTGTTGTGGGTTTTTAAAGCACCCACACACAGATGTGCTGATTTTAAATCCCAACTTCTCATCTAAAATGAGAATGCTAAAGAAAAAGATTTACACTTTGCTGAAAAAGCAAGAGTTAAGATTCTGGTGTGACAACCGGATGCCTCTAGAAGGACAAATAAGCAAATTTCAGGAGAGATTTTGGGCAAAGGACAGGGGACGGCAGGCCAGCAGACGAGAAAGAGAGGGAATGGTTTGGGGGTCAGTGTGGAGTTCAGGCTCAGAGACTTCCAACAGGAGCCCACAACGAAACCAGCAACATGGGGAGAGTTCTGTGATTGGTTTCCGGACTCACAGCCCAGATAAAGGAAGGCTAGTGGCAAACCGCAAATGCTCTGGTTTAGAAGCAGACTATCTGTTGCTTCTGAGAAAGTGCTTGTCCTTCTCTCTCTCTCGGTCAAGAAAGAGGAGCAGAAGGGAAAGGAGAGATGGAAGAAGCGTCTTTTCCCAGTTTTCCTGACCACCCCAGACGGAGCAGGTGTGCTAGAAGCCAGCCCTGCACCTTTCTCTGCCCCCTTCTTAGTGCTGCTGCCTTCTCCCTCCCATAGACCAGATCCTGGGAGAGACTGTGACAAATCAGTGCATCCTGGGGTCTCCGCTGTGGCCTCCATCTGATACCACCTCAGACAGGCTCTGCCTCCAATAACCTGAGCGTTCCTCTCTTTACACCCCCGGCTCCTCTCACAGACTCTATGGAAGGGAGCTCCTAACTGATCATGTCTGAACAATTACCACCTACAGCCACGGAGAGCCATCAGTTTTACCCACTGGATGGCCCCACTGTCCCCAGGGAGAGCTCCTCTTGCCAGAGTGTGCATCACAAGGCGGGGGGGGGGGGCCTACAGTGGCATTTAGGGAACAGAAAGGGCACAGTCACATCACCTTGCCAACCCTGATCTTGTTTCCCACAACTTGGCCAGATCAACGCCAGAAAGCTAACTCCTCAGTCCCTCCTATAAAAGTCAGCCAGGTCACCACATTGAGCTTCTCCCACTTCTCTTCCCATTCTCTTTACGACATGTCCCCAAACTAAGCAACTGTTGGGTGACTGCTACCTGTGGATTTTCCCTTTAATAACACCATTTTGATGCAAGAATACTGCTATAGTTTGGCTGTTTGCCCCCCAAACATGTTGAAATTTGATCCACAATGTTAGAACTGGGGTCTATTGGGAGGTGTTTGGGTCATGAGGGCGGATCCCTCATGAATGAGTTGGCACCTCAGTAAGGACTGAGTTTTTGCTGTATTTTCCCATGACCGCTGGTTGTTGCCAAGACCCTGGCGCACACCTCCCCCATCCTTTGCTTCCTGTCCTGCCACATGACCTCTGCTCCCTTTTTATCATAAGTGGAAGCAGCCTGAGGCTCTCACCAGACACCCAATCTTCCAACTGGCAGAACCATGAGCCAAATAAACCTTTTTCCTTTACAAATTACCCAGCCTCAGATACTCCTTCATAGCAACACAAATGAACTAAAACACTAAACATATATAACTGTTTTTTATTATGAAACAAGTACGAGACAACTTCTCCATCTCCAAATATGGGAGAGGGAGCATTTCTGGATGCCCTGAGGCCTAAGGTTGGTGCAAAATGGGCTTTACACCCTCTCGTTACACCAGCAGTAAGAACGGGCTTGGCACCATGTCACAGAGAGCTCACGCCACCCAGGAGTCACATGTCCCCTGCACTGTAACTCTGTCAGTCATCCAATGCAGTTACTGCTGATTGTGAGAATTTTCTCATATCATGAACAATCTATGGCTCAGGTTTTCTGATTTATCTTTTAGAATCATGACGATTTTACCCTAATATTAAGCTCTATGTGCTTAGGGCTCTTACTTTGTTTTTGTTTTGTGAAAGCAGAGAATGACCTTTGCTCATTGATGAGGCTATTCTTATCTCATTGGGTCCGTAGGGGAGGATGAGAAGGAAAGACATTTTCATTTTACCCAGAAAGTATTTCCATTTATAAACGTACCCTCAGAGGTTAAGAATACATGCAGATACTATTTAAGTGTCCTAATCCTTTTAAATTTGTTGTTTGAAAATCATTTCAAACTTACAGAAATATTGTAAGAATAGTATAAAGAACACCTGTATACCTTCTATACCGAGACTCACCTAATGTGAACATTGTGTCCCATTTATTGTTTGCTACTTCAGTGTCTGTGTGTGTGCCTCTCTCCCTCTGTGTGTGTGCACTTTTATTTAATCCACTGTCTGCATTCCAATTTTGGAATTGGACTCACACAGGCACAATTCTGAGATACTGCCTGTTCAGTTTCCAGATCACTGCCACAAAGTGAATATCACAATAAAGTGAGTCCCACGAATTTTTTGGTTTCCCAGTGCATATAAAAGTTGTGTTTACACTACACTTTAGTTTACTAAGCATGGGATGGCTTATGTTTAGGAAACAATGTACATACCTTAATGAAAGATACTTTATTGCTAAAAATGCTAACAATCATCTTAGCCTCCAGGGAGGCTAATCATTCTACGAGTAGAGGGTTCAGTGTAGGTGGCTGCTGACAGATCAGGGTGGTGATTGCTGAAGGTTAGGGTCCTGCAGCAATTTCTTAAAATAGGACAACAATGAATTTTCCAAATTGACTTCCCGGTATGAAAGATTTCACTCCAGCACGTGATGCTGTTTCCCATTGTTTCACCACCAATGGCCTGAAGTCAGTCCTCTTCAGTCCCGCTGCTGTCTTACCAACTAATTGCATGTAATTCTCTACATCCTTTGTTGTCATTTCAACAATATCCACAGCATCTACACAAGGAGCAGATTCCATCTCAGGAAACCACTTGCTTTGCTTCATCCACAAAGAACAACTCTGTATCCATTCCAGTTTTATCATGACATTGCACCAATTCAATCCTATCTACAGGGTCTGGTTCCAATTCTGGTTCTTTTGCTGTTTTTACCACATCTGCATTTACTTCCTCCATTTGAAATCTTGAACCCCTCCAAGTCAGCCATGAGGGCTAGAATCAACTTCTTCCAAACTTCTTTTAATGTTGCTACTTTGCCCTCTTCCTATGAACCAAAAATGTTCTTAATGGAATTTTGAATGGTGAATGTTTTCCAGAAAGTTTTCAAATTACCTTGCCCAAATCCATCAAAGGAATTGCTTGGTCTATGGCAGTGATAGCCTTGCAAAATGTGTTTCTTTACTAAAAAATACTCCTGGATTCATGGCATGCCTAGGTGAACCAGCATGAAAACATTAATCTCCTCGTCCTTCTCCCTCGGAGCTCTAGGTTGACCAGGAGCATTGTCAATGCCCAGTCATATTTTGAAAGGATTCTTTTTTTCTGAGCAGTAGGTTTAAACCTACAACAGTGGGCTTAAAATATATAATAAACCATGCTATATTCAGATGTCATGTCCTCCAGGCTCTATTGTTTCATTTATAGAGAAGAGGCAGAGTAGCTTTAGCATAATTCTAAAGAGTCCAGGAATTTTTGGAATGGTCAATGAGCACTGGCTTCAACTTGAACTCACCAGCTGCGTTCTCCCCAACCAGGAGCGTCAGCCTGTCCCTCGAAGATTTGGAGCTAGGCGTTGACTTCTCCTTACTGTCTATGGAAGTTCTAGAGGACTTCTTCCAATATACAGCTGTTTTATTTACTTTGAAAATCGACTGTTTAGTGCTTACACCTTCATCAGTGATCTTCATTAGATATTCTAGTTAACTTGCTGCAGCTTCTGCTTACTGCTTCCCCTTGGACTTTTACATTATAGAGACAGCGTCTTTCCTTAAACTTCATGAACTAGCCTCTGTTAACCTCCAACTTCTGCAGCTTCCTCCCTCCTCTCAGCCTTCATAGAAATAAAGAGAGTTGGGGCCTTGCTGTGAATTAGGCTTCAGCTTACGGGAATGCTGTGGCTGGTTTGATCTTCTCTGCAGACCCCTAAAACTTTCTCCACATCAGCAGTAGGGCTGTTTCACTTTTGTGTTTGTCATTCATGTGTTCCCTGGAGTAGCACTTTTAATTTCCTACAAGAACTTTTTCTTTCCACTCACAACGTGGCTGTTTGTTGCAAGAGGCCTCACTTTCAGTCTGTCTCAGCTCTTGACATTCCTTCCCTACTAAGCTTAATCGCTTCTAACTTTTTTTTTCCTTTTTGAGACAGAGTCTCACTTTGTCACCCTAGGTTGAGCGCCATGGCATCATATCTCACAGCAACCTCAAAATCATGGGCTCAAGCAAGCCTCTTGCCTCAACTTCCCCAGTAGCTGGGACTATCAGTACCCAACACAACACCTGGGCATTTTTAGTAGAAAGGGGGTCTCGCTCTTGCTCAGGCTGGTTTCAAAGTCCTGAGCTCAAGCTCACCCCCTCAATCAAACCAGAGTGCTAAGATTATAGGTGTGAGTCACGGCGCCCAGCCCGCTTCTAACTTTTGGTTTAAAATGGGAGACCTGCAACTCTTTCTTTCTCTTGAATACTTGGAGACCTTTGCAGAGTTATTCACTGGCCTCATTTCAATAATATTGTGTCTGGGTTAGGGAGATTTGTGAAGAGGGAGAGACATGGGAGGAACAGCTGGTCAGGAAAGTGGTCGGAACAAACTCAACATTTAACCATTTAAGTTCCACCATCTCATATGAGCATGGATCACGGTGCCCCAAAACAATTACAATAACAACATCAAAGATCGCAGGTATAATAAGCATGCAAACTTTTAAAATATTGTGAGGATTACCAAAATGTGACACGGATACAGAGTGAGCATGTGCTGTTGGAAAAACAGCACCAACAGATTTGTCCACACAGGGTTGCCACACATCTTCAATTTGTAAAAACTGCAATACACGCAAAGCACAGTAAACAAGGTCTGCCTACAATGTCCTTCAGAGCCTTTCCCCTGGTACAGAACCAGTCTGCATTTAGTTATCATGTCTCTTTAGTCTCTGTCAGTCTCCTTCGCTCTGGAACATTTTGGCAGACTTTGTCTTTTATGACACTGACATTTTTGAAAATTATAGTCTCTTACTTTTGTTAAATACTGAGTTGCTCTTTTTGAGTTCATCTGAAGCTTCATCGTGAGTCAGTTTAGATTATGCATTCCCAGCCAGAACACGACATAGGTGATGTTGTGGCTGTCACAGTATTGTTTAAATCCCTTATAATGATCACTGGGGATAGAGTTGTTACAGTATTAAATGTCAACTAGTTCTGAGTTCAAAATATTTCTTTAGCCTGGTGCATTAAATGATTCCCCCCATGTGAGGGAATCATTGAAGTCCAGCCCGGGCAACATAAAGAGACCTCTTATCTCTAAAATAAAAATAATTTTTTCCTAATTGTGAAACTAATGCTACCTTCTTCAAAAAAATCAAGCAATACAAACCTGAGCCATAGTGGTATACTACCTCAACTAGCAAAGGACTGTGTTTTTCAGAGTCTTTTAGCCCCAACCTATTTCCAGCTTCTCAGCTTCTCAGCCACCAAGATGCATCCCTGACAACTTGCCATCTGTTCTAGGGCCAGGGACTATCTTCCCAAGAGAAATAGATCAGGCCAAGAATATTAGCCAGTATTCATATTGGCTCAGAAGAGGAGTGATCCCAGTAGCTGGTTGAGCAGCACCCCATGTGCCAGGCACTGTGCTAAACTCTTTATTCCTACTGTGTGTTTTAATCCCTGCTATGGCCTCGGAGATAGATTCCATTTTCAGTCCACCTGAAGGCACATGACTTGCCCAAAGCACAAAGGGCTGAGCTGCCACTTTAACTCAGGTTTCTGTCCCCTAACCGCTTCTCACACTCCCCTCCACACCAAAATACACTTTCTCAGTTCTGACAGCCCACCCCACCAACCCCTTCTCAACACCTAGCACAAGAAGGAAAGGAAAGAGAAGCCGATGATGCTGGAGCCCCTGGTACAGTGCTTGGTTCCCTCTGGGATTTGCTCTGCTCCAGCTGGGCTGGCCAGGACAACAGCTAGAGCTGTGGCTCCCGGGGCTGGGCTTCCTCTGCAGCAGGCTCTGCCCAGAGGCCTGGGCTTGGTGGGAAAGCCTGACCCTTCCTGGGTAGGGGCGGATCCAGTCTCCATGGCAACCTGGCTTTGGGGCAAAGAATGACTCCAGAATTCTGGGAGGGGAGGAGGAAGTTAATGACTCCAGAATCCTGGGAGGGGGAGATTACACTGTAGTAGAACCTGTGGAACCCACGTGATCAGGAACCAGGGATTTGCAAGGTCAAGACGTGGCTTCCACCACAGAAGCTTCTCAAGGCATATTCTTTTGGGGTTTTTTTTTTTGTTGTTGTTGTTGTTTTTGAGACAGAGTCTCACTATGTTATTCTTGGTAGAAAGCTGTGACATCACTGCTCACAGCAACCTCAAACTCTTGGGCTTATGTGATTCTTTTGCCTCAGCCTCCCAAGTAGCTGGAACTACAGGCACCTACCACAATGCCGGCTATTTTTTTGTTGCAGTTGTCATTGTTGTTTAGCTGACCTGGGCTGGGTTTGAATCCGCCAGCCTGCGTGTATGTGGCCAGCACCCTACCCACTGAGCTAGGGGGGCCACCCTCAAGGAATAGTCTTTATCATTTTCCTACTCAGCCCACTTTTTCTGTGCAGCAACAAGTTGGTGTTTCTCCAAGAGAAAGTTCAGAAATCTCTGATCCTGTAAACAAGGTCATTCAAAGTTAGCAGTTGATAAAAAAAGAAGAAAAAAACATTCTTTCAACCTTGGTATCTTGCACTTTAGTTGTGGTTCCATCTATTTTATCTTTGAGACTACTTTCTTTGAGCTGTGATTCACCATAGTAAATCAGAACACAGTCTGCTATTTTTAAAATTTTGTGTGTGTGTTTTTTTTTAATTTCTGATTAATATGAGAGTCCATGTGATTAAGTTACATTGTTTGTATTTGTAAGTAAGGTTTGCGTCGTAGTTGAGTCAATCACCCAGAAAGTGTGCCATACATTCATGCATAGTTCCCATTGGGTGGGAATTTACTAAACCTTCTGCCCCTCTCCCCTCTTCTTGAATTTAATTGACTTTTTATCTCCTGTGGGCACGTGGTTGTTAATCTACTAGTTTCATTTTAGGATTGAGTACATGGGATAATCATTTTCCCATTCCCTTAGCGAGTGTTCTCCAAATCCATTCAGGTCATTACAAAAGACACAAAATCTCCATCTTTTCGTGGCTACATAATATTCCATGGTATACATATACCACACTTTATTAATCTATTCATATGTTAAAGGACTTTTGGGCTGTTTTGACATCTTTGCACTTGTGAATTGCACTGCTATAAACATTCAAGTGCAAATGTCCATTATGGTAAAATGACTTTTTTTCTTTCGGGTAGACACCTAATGATGGGATTATAAGATCAAATGAAAGGTCTACTTTTAATTCTTTGAGGAGTCTCCATACTTCTTTCCATAAAGAATGTACTAGTGTCCAGTCCCATCAATGGTGCAAGAATTTTCCCTTCTCTCTACACCTACACCAGCATCTGTTGTTTTGGGACCTTGTGATGTGGTTCATTCTCACTGAGGTTTGGCAAAATCTCGAAGTGCTTTTGATTTGCATTTCTCATTTTTAAAAACCCAGAGAAGACCCAGGCCCACTGGCTCATACCTGTAATCCTAACACTCTGGGAGGCTGAAGCAAGAGGATTTCTTAAGCTCCAGAGTTTGAGACTAACCTGAGCAAAGCAAGACCCTGTATCTACTAAAAATAGAAAAATTAGCTGGGCATTGTGGTGGGCTCCTATAGTCCCAGCTACTCAGGAGGCTGAGGTAGGAGGATCACTTGAGCCCAGGAGTTTGAGGTTTCTGTGAGCTAGGCTGATGCCATGGCACTCTAGCCTGGGTGAAAGAGTGAGACTCTGTCTCAAAAAAAAAACAACAACAAAAAATAACCACCCCGAGATGGACACCTGAATTATCACTTTTATCCTTCTACTACTTAAATATTATTTTTTAAAAATGGTGTCCTGGATTTTGGCCACAACACAGCTGACTCAGCATGGACCCCTGAATATGAGGGAGAGTTGAAATGGGCTCAGATTTAGTGGGTCCAGGTGGCCACAGCAGAAACCAATTTAAGAATGGATCCTGGAATTGTTCTGTCTCAGAATAGTAGTACTTTCAGAATTGAAGAGAACCTTAGTCCCTCCCTCTTTATATATGGAGACTGAAGCAGAGTGGGATTAGCTGTGGTACAGTGGAGGGGATTGCGTGGGCGCTGGGGCCCAGTGCTGCCACCTACTGTGCGACCAGGGTGCCTACATCTGCGTTATTTGTTTTCCTCACCTTCTAAGTTATGAGGATGCTATTACAAAGGATGGAGATAAAGATTGAATTACATAATACATACAAAGCACCTGGAACTGTGCCTGACCCCCACAAATCATTTAGTTAGTGCTAGTGATTATTATTATATAAATGACTCGCTTAATATCATATGGACAGCCAGACTCCCCAGGTCAAAAGAACATGCCACCCTCCAAGTTGTCTCTTCCCCTGTGTTGAATTCATGGCCAACCACCCCTTTTCATGTGGAAGTGCAGCCTCAGAACTGCCTGAGAAGGTAAACCATATCAGAAGGAAACTGACTCATCAGGGATGCTCAGGCTTTGGAGGGGTTCTACTTTCCCTCTTTTCTCTTCCTGGTGTTCTGCCCTGAGTCTAAGGCTTTCTAGAAAACACTCTTCCCTTGCTCAAAGACCAGCATGCCGGTTTGCTTCCCCTTCATGCTGGTGCCAGTTTGGGGATCTGTGCTGCTCTAGTAGTCAGTCAATCTGGTGTTGAAGCAAAATTTCATTGTTTTAATTGTTTTATAATATTGTGCAAACTGACACAATGTCCCTCAATACTCTTTCTTATTGGATAGTCTTACCCTTTTTTATTTTTTATTTGTTTATTTTTGCTTTGGGAATGGTAATACATTCACATACTTTCAAGGTATAAAAAATGTACAGTGTAACCCACCCTTGCCCCACTTCCAACCATCCAATTCCCCTCCATGGAAGCAAAACAATGTGATCAGTTTCTTGGGTATCCTTCCAGAGAGAGTCTATGTATTGGTAACTTTATATTTTCAATGTAATGGGTTATTTCCCTCCTTATATTATTTAATATAGAACTATTTAGTTTTTTAACTATTTTAAAATCTGACTAACTTAAATCAAATCTTATTAATTCTACTTGTTCTGTGGTTAATTCGCTAGTGCTGCCTGATACATAATTAAATCATTCAAAACCCTGAGGGATATTGCCACATAGTAGTTGAGAATCCTTGCTCCAGGTCAGACTGATTGGTTTCAAAGCCCACCACTTAATAACTGTGCAACTTTGGAAACATGGTTGAAACTTTCTGTGTTTCAGTTCCTTCATCTCTAAATGTGGGTTGGGGAGAAGGAAGATACACCTATTTCATAAAGTTGCTGAAGGAAATAAATGGCCTAATTCAAATGAAACTATTAGGACAGTGCCTAGAACATGTCATCTGTAAAAGTAGCTATTATTACATTTTGATTATTTTGCTCTTCCTTTATGATTATAATATTCCGTTTCTTTGTGTTAATAAGTACCTATCTTATTGCATTAATTAGAGTTTCTCTTACTTCTTCCTTCCTCTTTCATATTATTATTGGGTATAATGTTTGCAATTGGTTTAAAATATATGTACTTAATCATATTGAGAATGTCATCTTCAGGCTGGGTGCAGTGACTCACCCCTATAGTCCTAACACTCTGGGAGGCTGACGTGGGTAGATTGCTTGAGCTCAGAAGTTGGACACCAGCCTGAGCCAGACCCCATCTCTACTAAAAATAGAAAAATGAGTCGGGCAATAGGCACCTTTAGTCTCAGCTGCTTGGGAGGCTGAGGCAGGAGGATTGCTTGAGCCCAGGGGTTTGAGATTGCTATGAGGTAGGCTGATGACATGGCATTCTAGCGTAGGTAACAGAACAAGACTGTCTAAAAAATATATATATAGATAGATAGATAGATAGATAGATAGATAGATAGATAGATAGAAATAGATAGATAGATAGATAGATGTTAAGGACTTTTTTGGAACAGATATCACATTTCATCAAAAGTCCTTCTGGTCTTCGCTCATATAATCGTGCCTTTTTCCTATTGGTGTGATAGACATTCTCAAATCAAAGTATCTTCATATTCTGGAACAAACTCTATTTGGCCATAATGTATTTATTATTATTAATATTTTAATACACAATGAAAATTAATCCAGTAGAACTGAATTTAGAACTTAGAATTTTGCATTGACGAATTTGTTATAGATGCCTGCGTGTGTGTGTCTGCATTTGTGTGTACCATTACCAGTTCATGCTAACCTTGGAAAACAAATTAGAAAAATGTCACTATTTTTCTGTGCTTTAGTTTAAGAGTTATTTGTCCTTTGGCCATTTGACATTTATCTTAACATTTGAAAAGTGTTCACTAAAACTTGCTTTAGAAGCTTTGTGCTATTAGCACTAGCTTAAATTCCCTCCCTGGTGTACAGCCAACTCTTCACAGATGTGCTTCCAATTTTTGGTTAATGTGTAAGATTTATTTTTGCTGCAATCAGTATAAATTCTAGCACAATGATGTGTCAGGCAAAACCCAGAGCTGCACAATTGTGCAATAGGGTGGAGGGCAGGGTACAAGCTGCTAAAAGAAAGAATGGAATGTGGAAATGGGGACTGTCCACCCAACACCAAGGAAAGGCCACAAGTTTATTGGGCTACATTAGGGCTTTGCCTCTGAGTGAAAGAGCCTCCAGACAGCAGTGTTTATGGCTCTCAGGGTTAGAACCTAGGGCCTGATCGTCTGCAGCCTCAGTTGGGTTTCTCCACTTACTACCTGTGTAGCTTTGGGCAAGTTACTTTCCTACTCTGTGCCTCAGTTTCCTCATTCATAAAATGGGTGTAATTGTAGTACCTACCTTATACGGTGGGACTTAAGTGAGTTGATTTCTAGAAAGTTCTTGGCCCAGTCCTGGCAGACAGTGAGCATTAAGTGTTGGCCATCTTCATGACTATTACTCAGACACGGACATAGCCCTGAAAAGCACCTGTGAGCAAATGCAACCACTGTGGATGCTTTTATAGATCCCAGGAGATATTGTTATTCTATAGAAATGGTTGCATGGCAGTTTTCACTTCTTAGAATTTTAATTCTTTCCAGTGTGCTACTAAAAATTCTAGAATTCAAAATTGTGTAAAAAAACATTAAAAAACTAAGAACCTTGACTGTGGACTGACCACAAGTCTCTACGGAATGTGCCTGAGGTAGACTTCATTGGTATCTCCAAGTCCACATATGTACCACTGCAGAGAGGGTGGTGCTGGAGTCCCTGCTCCCCAAGCCACAGTTCTAGTAAATGGGCCTCCTAAAGTGAAAATAATGACAGAGTATTCATAGGGTTGCTGTTGCAAATTAGTAAGAAAAGGGAGAATTATCCAATAATTGAAAATTTTTTTAAAAATCTATTGCAGTATAAAAATGAAGTTTAAAAGCTTCATATTTTGTGGAACTAAATACAAACAAATATAAATAAGCATAAGGTTTCACAATGATGACCCTTCTGATCATATAAGCATTGAAATAAATTTTGAAATGCAGTATCCATAAATACTGAAAATGTATTTCTTAAAAACTAACATAACACAACTGAGAACTTAAGTGGCAAACGTGGAAAGGTAACTACAGCTTTATAACAGATGAGAGACTAGTGTCTTTACTGTATATAAAGCTCTTTCAAATCAATTTTGAAGACAAACAAAATAACAAGACCAATACATAATTCCTAAAATGGGCATAAATGTATCAAAAACTTTCCTCTCCTCAGAAACAATGAAAGAAATGGCCATTGAAAATAATATACTATTCTCCTTTTATATCAGCATTAATTTTTTTTTTTTAAAGATGAAGTTCTGGCCGGGCATGGTGGCTCATGCCTGTAATCCTAGCGCTCTGGGAGGCCTAGGTGGGTGGATCGCTTGAGACCAGCCTGAGCAAAAGCGAGACACCCCAACCCCCACCCTGTCTCTACTGAAAATAAAAAAACTGAGACAAGAGGATCGCTTCAGCCAGAGTTGGAGGTTGCTGTGAGCTGTTTAACACCACAGCACTCTATCCAGGGTGACAGCTTGAGACTCTGTCTGAAAAAAAAAAAAAAAAAAGAAAGAAAGATAAAGTTCAATATCACTGAGAATGGGGTGAAATACGTGCTCTTAAGCACTGCTTGGGGAGGGTGTATCGGTTCAACCTTTCTGGAAGGTGATCTGATAAACAAATAAACCTATGGACTCTCAAGTTCACCTGTGTAAAAGAGTCCAAAGGACTTAATCAAAGATGCACAAAAAGACATATATGTAAGAATTTTATAGCATTATTCAGAAGAGCAATAGAACTTATATATACAAAAGAAGAAACTAATTCTTGAGAAAATCTCAGCTAAATTTTTAAAATAATTTTAAATGCCCAATACAAGAATAATTAAATTAGTTACACTAGGTCTAGTCTTATGCTAAGTATAGCACATATAATTACATAAAGTACATAACACTTGACTATACACAATTGTTGCTGGTTTATATATTTATCATACTATACTTTCTATTGTTATTTTAGTGTGTACTCCTACTACTTAGAAAAAAATAAGCCCATGAAACAGCTTCAGGCAGGTACCAGGAGGTCTTCCAGAAGAAGGCACTGTTATCACAGGAGATGACAGTTCCGTGCCTGTTATTGGCCCTGAAGACCTTCCAGTGGGACAAGAGGCAGAGCTAGGACATAGCGATATTGATGATCCTGACCCTATGTAGCCCTTGCTAATGTAAAACATTTTTTTAAATTTAAAAATAGAAAAAAAGCTTACAGAAGAAGCATAAAAAGAAGGAGAATATTTTTGTACAACTGCACAATGTGTGTTTTAGTCTAAGTGTTATTATTAATACAACAGAGTTAAAAAGTCAAAAAAACTGAAGTTAATAAAGTAAAAGTGTTATAATGAGCTAAGGTTAATTTACTACTGAAGAAAGAAAAATTTTTTAATGAATTTAGTGCAGCCTAAGTGTCCAGTATTTATAGTCCACAGGAGTGTACGGTGATGTCCTAGGCTTCCACACCCACTCACCACTCACCCACTGACTCACCAGGATGCCCCATTCGGGTGCACCATTATTTAATATTTATAGTATTTTTCACTGCGTTGGTCTATGTTTAAATACACAAATGCTTACCAATGCGTTACAACCACCTGTGATATTCAGTAAAGTCATGTGCTGTACAGGTGTGCCTCCTGAGAGCAGTGGGCTGTACCCTGGAGCCTGGGTGTGTGTAAGAGCACTCTGTGATGTTCACACAGAGACAAATCGCCTACTGCCACACGTCTTGGAAGGTATTCCTGTTGTCAAGTGACACATGACTATATATAGAATGATTGTATTTTTGTAAAGTAAAAAATTGTGTGTAATCCCAGCACTATGCTCAGAACTATTAGTTATTGGTTTTTACAATGTTAAAATACACATATTTCTGCACCCTCAGATCAATAGGGATTGTGTGATCCTCGCTGCTCTATTCCCCTGCATACACACTAGTGGTAACCCGGCAAGTAAAAAGTTACTTCCATCTGGATTGGGGACTCTGCCAAGCAAGATGTGACTTGCTCTTGCTGTCACCCTTGAGCTGGTCCCTGGGGAAGGGGAATTCTGGGCAGTGGGAAGAGAGAAGGGACAGGAGAGAGATTCATTTGGTAAGTGGGCAACAAAATAGCCCTGATGTTAGCCAACCTCACATGGGATCTTGGAGAAGTTCAGTCATTTCTTCAGGTCCTAGTACTGAATTCCAATCCACAGAAAGATTCACAGTGGGAGATTTGAGATTTGCATTGCTGGCTGGTCCACTAGCTCTGCCCCACCAGCCAACACCACCAGTAAGCTTCAGCCACAGGCCTAGGCCACTGTCCTAATCTCTGAGGGCTCTACCCACCTCAGGCAGTAGCATCTTCCAGAACTTTCTACCTCTTGTTCCCTGCCTCCTGGCCTCATAGCTATTAGGAATTTTTAATCTTTTTGCTTCCTCCTCTGGAACTGGCCTTGTCTTTTTAATGGACTTTGGATTACACTGCTGCTCATTTCCAGCCATGCCTGCTTGGGCTGCAGATAGAGGCAGGAGGGGATTCAGAGGAGAAGGTGGAAGTCACAGAGGCACACAGCTACACCATCTGCAACAGCCAGCTCCTCAGGCTCCCAAGCTCACCTCCTGCTGACCCTCTCCCCACTGCCACATTATATCATACAGGGGATGGAGAAACAGGGGTGACACAAAAGGAGGTGGGATAGGATGACACAAACCCTTCCTGCCACACACGAGTACATACAACACACCAACATTTTAATGGTGATCGCTTTGAGTTTACATCTTCTTATCGTGTGTTCACAATTTTTATAATCCAATCATCCAGGAACTATTGTCAGTCTGACTTGTAGACCCAATGCACATTCAAGCACTTTAAAGGGTCAGTGAAATTTGAAAGATAATTTACAGAAGGGGATGATGCGGGAAGGCATCATCTGTAAAGAGGGAGAAAGCAGAGTCCAGACAAGGCAGACCCCCAGGGAAAGCCATCTGATAGAATGTGGCCACAGCAGGGCTCAAGGGACAACAGAACCACAGCCTTGTTCAATGTCTGACACTGGGCCAGCCACCCAAATTACATATCTTGTTAAAGGATTTTCAGGAGATCAAGACTCTGGGGGCAGTTTTACAAGTGAGCACAGTGGAGGGCCACCAGGAGGATGCTTCAAACAATCCAAGGAAGACCCCACCATCCCCCCCACTCCCCAGCCCAATAGTTGTCGTTCCTGAATGATGGGCAATTCATCATTTGGTTCTCTACAGATGGTAGGTAGACACATAGACTAGCAACCAGGAAAGGAAATGCAGAGGTCAGCCTTCCACTCAGTGCAAATATCTCCCAAGAACATCCCCAAGGCACATCAGAACCTCCTTAAACATGGGCAGTGATGAGTCATCAGTACACTGATGTTTAAAAAGAAAGATCTCAGCCTTTAATATATAGGCGCACACCAGTGGTCAAGGCGACCACTTCTGTTTCAATGCTAGTCATTCAGCAGTCTTACTATAATGACTGCAATTTCTACCCATCAGAACTAGTTCTGTCTGCTGGATCTATAGAAAATAAGCTTAAACTTTCTTCCAGCTTCTCCAAAGTTGAAAACAGCTGTCATTTTCAACTGAGTCTGCTCTGCTCCAGAATATACAAACCCTTTGTCTCACCCATTCCACACCTTCCAGTGTCCCCCAATTAAAAGGGTACCCTCAGGGTGGTGCCTGTGGCTCAAAGGAGTGGGGCGCGAGCCCCATATACCGGAGGTGGTGGGTTCAAACCCAGCCCTGGCCAAAAACTGCAAAAAAAAAAATGTGTGTGTGTGTGGGGGGGGGCGGTGTAGGATCAATGGCTCTCACCTGAAATCCTAGCATGGGAGGATCTCTTGAGCTCCGGAGTTCGAGACCAGCCTAAGAAATGGTGAGACACCCCACCCCCCACCCCCCCCATTTCTACTAAAAATAGAAAAATTAGCCAATCTTCATGGTAGGCACCTATAGTCCCAACTACTCAGGAGGCTGAGGCAGGAGGATTCCTTGAGCCTAGGAGTTTGAGGTTGCAGTGAGCTAGGCTGATGCCATGGCACTCTGTCCTGGGCAACAAAGTGAGACTCTATACCAAAAAATAAAGAACAAAAGGGCAAAAGCATGACTCCAACACCTGCCACACCCAGAAAGTGAGAGGGAGATGGGGTCATGTATTTGACTCTGAAGAAAGTGAGGGAGATTGGAGGAAGGATGGTCACAATGGCAACATGACCAACATTTCAATTTCCACAAACCAGCAAGGCAGGTACAATCCTTCATAAAATTAACTTCTGATTTATATCTGCTTAATTACCAAAGAACTTGACACAATACTTTAACATCAACAAGATTTCCACAAAACTCCAATGGAGAAGAAAACCCATTTCCGTAGAACATGCTTAATAAATTGATCAATAAATACATATATTTTCCCATTTCCAAAGGCCCTATACATTAAAGACTGAGATCTTTCCTTTTAAACATCAGTGTACAGAAATGAGGCATCTGCACTGAAGTGCAACACAGACATGACTGTGTCTGTGGAACAGGAAATGCCATTTCCCAGGGCCCCAATATCCAGGAGTGACGCTAAATGGGAAGTGACATTCACAGCTCAGAAGCAGCAGCACCACAGACACAGGGATGAGGCGATTCCAAGACACACAGTGTGCGATGCATCACAAATCCGGTTGTAAAGAAAGGTCTGCGTGTGGCCAGATATTGATCCTTGAGATAATGTGGTCGCAGGACATCCTCCCCACAGAAGGAAGCCCCTCCTCTTCCACTCCCATGGCAGGAAGGTTGCTTTGAGTATTTGTTCTCTGCTGGTCGGTACATGTGGAAATCTTGGAGCTATTTTTCTCTTTGAAATGTTAGAAAGAAGCTCTCTTTCTTCTTCCCATATGACTGAAACTTCCTAAAACATTCCTAAAGTCTCAGGCAGCACAGCCTGGGGGACTGAAGCGGGGAACCTGAGAAAATGTTTCAACTCACAAATCACTAGAGCCTGCTGCACAGGGCAGGGTCTCATTAAGGGAAAAGAAGACTGAGGCGCCAGTAACGTCAAAGCATTGACTCTGATAATAATAACTGAAGCACTCTGAGTCCTCACTCTCCTCTCTGCCAGGCATTGCTCTCATTACTAAATATGGATTAACTCACTTAGCTCTCAGAACAGCCCTGAGAAGTGGGCGCTAGGCTCATCCCATTTGACAAGTGAAGGATGGGCACAGAGGGGTTAAGCAACTCACCCAAGGTCATGCAGCCAGCAGGCAAGTGACAGTGCCAGGGTCAAACTCCACATGTGTATGCTGTGTGTCACATAAAATACATGACAAGCATCACATGAGACTTTTGTATCAATCCCAGCATGTCGTATTAGTGACCTTAAACTTGTTCCTGCATGGCCAGATAGTTCCAGACTGGTTTTAGTTCTACCCAGCAGAACTGGTAGCATCCTGGCTCAGGGCCCAGGCCAAGGCCCACAGAGACTCTTTGTCACCAGTGGATGGCAATGTTGTTGCACATCACTGAGGGTCAGCCCCGGTCTCTGAAGTTGGAAAGGCCTTGGATTCTGGGTAGTCCCAAGAATGCAATTTCTCTACTGCTCCCAAAGCAACCATGATAATCCTACAGAGGAGAGTGAGAGATCTAAATTAGGAGAATGGCCAGGAAAATAATCCTTGAAGTGATTCTTCCCCTGTCCTGCCATAATATCTCTGGTATGTATCAATCATTAATTAGATATTTGTCATCTCACTAGGACATGTCTTTCTTAAGGACAAAGACTCCATCAACTTTGCATCTATGATTTTACTAGCCTATGGCAGATGTTGAATGAACGAATGAACAAATAAATTTCATTTCTTCACAGGCAATCAATTCTGCTCCAAGGAATAATCTAAGAAAGAGCGGCAGAATCCTTTGTCCTTGCCCCAAATGAATCCAGTTGTCACTAGATGACACTAGAGTAGTTCGGTCATACAAGGATTCTTAGAATAAACCAAAGAAAGCCTCCCCAAAACACCCCAGTCTGCCTTTACTCTGACTGGGCTTTTTCACAAAAGGGTCACGGCTTAAGCAGAACAACTGTCAAACTGACCTCTGGATAATTTCAACAAAATGGGCCCCGTTAATTGATGCAGTCCATAATAACCCAAAGGCTGAGCTAACACATAAAATTCTAGAAAAGCAACCCATGTTTGTATAAAATGTGAGACGTTCTGAGGAAAATTCTCTAACCCCAACATTTCTAATAGTCTGTCATACATCTGAAATCCCAGTTTAATGCTAGGCTCTTATGATTAGATAATCTGTGAAACAGCCACAAACCAATTAGATTTATTGACTATAAAAAATTATTGAAAGATACAATTTCAAGAATGTCTAGTCTTCAATTTTTATGTAAAAATTAATAGAAATCTAAAATACGTACCTTTTTTAAAAAAATCTATTAGTGTTCAGAATTAACACAACACACAATTTTTTCTCTTTTGTAACTTCATCCAATATCAAGGGCTTGTTTTCTTGGTTATAGACATAATAGGCACTATCTATCCTTTCAATTGTAATATATTAAAGCTAGTAAGCCCAACTCCTCACTCATTATTTAAGGAAAAAAATTTGGTTTACTTTGATAAGTATAAAAGAATATAAATTCCTTGTAGATAATTTGGAAAATATAGACAATTCTGAAGAATATCCAAGAGATGATCTCCATTGACTATGCCGCATTTTCTTATAGTCATTTACATATTTCATGGATAGAGAGTGTAATACACAAGCCACATTTGACTTCTGCAATTACAAAAGATACTAGATAAGATATACAAGATAATAAATGGTTAATTAATACTATATTAAGTATTATAATATTAATCCAGTTTTTTCCTTTCTTAAAATATGCATACATTTTTTGGTACCCTCTGATTGTACATATTTAACTTTTTATAAAGTATAATCTGAGGCTGGGTGTGGTGGCTCATGCCTATAATCCTGGCACCCTGAGGCCAAGGCAGGTGGATTGCTTGAGCTCAGGAGTTCAAGACCAGACTGAGCAAGAGCAAGACACCATCCCTACTAAAAATAGAAAAACTATCTGGGCCTTGTTGGGGCTGCCAGTAGTCCCAGCAACTCAGGAGGCTGAGGCAAGAGGATTGCTTGAACCAGGAGTTTGAAATTGCTGTGAGCTATGATGATGTCATGGCATTCTACTGAAGGCAACAGAGTAAGACTTTGTCTCAAAAAAATACACACACACACACACACACACACACACACACACACGTATAATCTATATCTCTTCACATGCTTCTTTTTTCCTATTTCTTCATGTCTCTTCCATTTTCTCCACTTTCTGAGTCTCCCATTCTGTGTGCATCCTGGAATATCTCTTATGCATCCTGGAATATCATCTTATGCACTTACGTCTATCTATTTTAGCTTTCACACAGTTAGAGAGGGAAGAGTCATTCAAACCATACTCCTCTCCTAAGAATCAGGGAAAGAAAGATATGAAGAATAGATCAGATAGAGAGATGAATACATAAGGAAGATGGACAGGAAGAATCTATGTGTTTTTATATATATATATATTTTGTGTGTGTGTATAGGCCTTTTGGATATCTTAAGTGTCTTGGTGACCTTCAGCAGAAAAAAAATGCTCTGCCCCCTCTTTAGATTCCAAAAGAACAATCAGTCATCCTTCTCTTTGTACCTGTTATTTCTACATCATCCTTCCTCATTTCTTCAGAAATTCTTTGAACAGTCTCCAAGTTTAGGCATAATTATTTGCATTGACTGCAACTTAGATTGACCGTTTCTACACACCCTCTAGTGAAGCTCCTTTGTTTCCTATTTCCTAATCACTCTGTGGTTTAGTATCCTATGGCAAGGCTAGCAGGAACTCTGAAGTACATTCTGTTCTACTTCACAACTCTTCCTTCCCCCCTACCCTGTGCTTCATTCCGTATCTGAATTCTTTCCAAACAGCTCTGTTGGTGGCCATCTGGCCAAAATCAGCCATCTCCAATGACAAGAAGATCACCACCTCTTGAGGTGACCCAGACCATTTTTATAAAGCCCTAATAATTAAAATACCTGTCTCTGTCACTCTCAACCACTGCTATTTCTAATGTGAGTTTTGGTGGGGACACTCAAACCACAGCAACTATTATTTTTCTCACATTGAAAATTCACTACTGATATCAAACAGAGCAATTTTACCCCAAAATTATCTGCATAAAAGCCCTTGAAGTAAAAATCCTATTTACAATAGCATGAAAAAAATAAAATATTCAAAAATTAACTAAGGAAGCAAAAGAAAATTTGTCCACTGAAAACTAGAAATCATTACTGAAAGAAATTAAAGATGACACCAGTTAATGGAAAGATATCTTGTGTTTCATGAATTAGAAAACTTAATATTGTTAAGATGTCAATAGTACCCAAAGGTTTAATATGATCTCTAATAAAATCCCAATATTTTTTTTTCAGAAACAGAAAAATCCATTCTAAAATTCATATGGAATCTCAAGGGACCCACAAATAGCCAAAACAATCTTTGATACGAACAAAACTGGAAGTTTCACACTTTCTAATTTCAAAACTTACTACAAAGCTGGCATAAAGACAGACATATAGATCAATGGAATAGAATTGATAGTGTCCAGAAATAATTCTATACATCTATGGTCAACTGATCTTTGACCAGGGTGTCAAGACCATTCAACAGGGAAAAAATAGTTGCTATGGTTTGAGTGTCCCCACCAAAACTTGTGTTGAAATGTATCAACAACTGCCATTGTAATAGTATTGTGAGGTAGAGCCTTTAAGTGGTGATCAGGCCATGGGGCCTCTGTCCCTATGAGAGGAAGATAATGAATAAACAAAATTTGGTACATACATATAATTAAATACTATTCAGCATTAGAAAGGGAGAAAACTCTGACACATGCTACAGCTTGGATGAACCCTGAGGACATTATGCTAAGTGAAATAAGCCAGTCACAAAAGGCCAGTATTGGTGATTCCACATATATGAGGTGATTAGTGACAGAAAGTGGGATGGTGATTTCCAGGGGCTGGAGGCAAGGAAGGAGATATTTAATAAGTATAAATGAGTATAAAGTTTTGAGAAGAATTCAAAAGATGAGTGGTGGTGATGGTTGCACAATGAATGTGAAAGTACACAATGCCACTAAATTATACATACACTTAAAAATGGTTAAAATGGTAAATTTGTTGTGTATTTTTTACCACAGTTTTTTAATTAGAAAAAAAAACTCTTCAGATTACCTGAATACTTCTACCATGACCCCACAGAATAATCTTCAAAGTACTCACATTTATTTCTTCTAACTCTTCTTCATATGACATGAATGAAGTTCATTCGTATCCCATTCTGATCACTCTCTTCAGAACGCTCTCTCCAGCCACTGATAGCCCCATTTAATCCACAGGCCATGGACCTCAGTATAACATCAACTAGTTAAGAATGAAAAGGGCCTATCACCTCCACCAGTATGGTTACTAGGCTATTAATAAGGCAACCAGGGTTCCTACTAATTTATTAAAACACTGATAATTTCTATAGAACTAATTGTCTAGCTAAAACCCTAAGTTATTTATTTATTTATTTATTTATTTATTTATTTATTTAGAGACAGAGTCTCATTTTGTCACCCTTGGCAAATGCTGTGGTGTCACAGCTAACAGCAACCTCAATCTCTTGGACTCAAGCGATTTTCTTGCCTCAGCCTCCCACATAGCTGGGAATAAAGGCACCCACCACAAAGCCCAGCTGTTTTTACAGACAGTGTTTCACTCTGGCTCAGGCTGACCTCAAACCTGTGAGCTCAGGCAATCCACCAGCTGCACCTTCCCAAGTACTAGGATTACAGGCGTGAGGCACAGCACCCAGCCCTAAGTTATTTTTTAATGTGCCACTGCTAAAACATTTTATCAGTTAAAACCCTTGCAGTGATTAAAAAAAAAAAAAAAAAAAAAAAAACAGAACCAACACAAAAAATCCTGTAAACTGGCTTAAGTTGGAGACATCATATCATCTGACTTCAGATTATGCTATAAGTCTATAGAAATGAAAACAGCATAACATTGATGTAAAAACAGACATATAGATCAATGGAACAGAAGAGAAAACACAGAAATAAACCCACACATTTACAGCCAACTCATTTTCAACAAAGGCACCAAGAATATACCTGGGGGAAAGGAAATGGTGCTGAGAAAACTGGATATCCATATGCAGAAAATGAAATTAGACCCTTATCTCTTACTGTGTTCAAAAATCAAATCAAAATGGATTGAGGATTTAAATGTAAGACCCAAACTATGAAACTACTAGAAGAAAATACTGGGGAAACACTTCAAGACATTGGTCTAGGCAAAGACTTCTCCAGTAAGATCTCAAAAGCAAAGTCCACCAAAGCAAAAATTAACAAATGAAATTACATTAAGCTAAAAACCTTCTGCACAGCAACAGAAATAATCAAGGAAGTGAAGGGACAACCCACAGAATGGAAAGCAGTATGGAGGTTCCTCAAAAACTTGGGAATAGAATTACCATATGATCCAGCAATCCCACTGCTGGGTATGTATCCAAAAGAGAGGAAATCAGTGTATCAAAGAGATATCTGCACTCCATGTTTATCACAGCACTATTCACAACAGTCAAGAGATGAAATCAACCTAAGTATCCATCAATAGATGAATGGATAAAGAAAATGTGGCTTAAATACACACAGTGGAATATTATTCCACCATAAAAAGGAATGAAATCCAGTCATTTGCAACAACATCAATGAAACTAGAGAAGATTATATTAAGTGAAATAAGCCAGGCACAGAAAGATAAATGTCACATTTTTATTTACATGTGGGAGTTAAATAACTGAGCTCATGGAGGTAATGAATAGAAAGGTGATTATCAAAAGCTAGGAAGGCTAATGGGGAGGGGGTGAGGGAGAGGGGCTAATTAATGGGTACAAATATGTAGTAAGATGGGAGAAATAAGATCTAATGTAGGGTACCACAACTGAGCAACTATAGCTAACAATTTATTGAATATTTCAAAATAGCTAGAAGACTATATTTGGAATGTTCCGAACACAAAGAAATGACAAATGTTTAAGATGATGGATATCCAAATTATGCAGATTCAATCATTACACATAGTATGTTTATATCAAAATATCATCTGCACCCCATAAATACGTACACATGCAACTAATAAATTTAAAAAACTAATTAAAAAATCAACAAGCAGAAAGAGAATTGATCAACATGTGTTAATGTTCAAAAGATAGTGCTAACTTCAAGTGGCTTGAATTCAATAGTTCAAATGATGTCACCAGGTCTCAGCTATTTCCTTCTCTTGACCCTGCTTTGTTGTTTTGTATTGTCTTAATTCTTCTCAGGCTCTCTACCCACAAGATATTCACCAAGTCGCTCCCAGGTTCATGGGTGGT
Organism: Loris lydekkerianus; assembly: GCA_963574355.1. Taxonomy (NCBI): domain Eukaryota; kingdom Metazoa; phylum Chordata; class Mammalia; order Primates; family Lorisidae; genus Loris; species Loris lydekkerianus. The sequence continues at coordinate 28,024 of CAUYPK010085135.1, read as the reverse complement.
AGAACAAAGTAAAAATATTATTCTCAACAATCCTAGTCAACATATTATTGCTTTTCATCGTCTCTGACTGGGTCACATCCCCGAATCAGTCTCTGTGACCAGAATAATGCTGGTGCTACGTGGCTTAGTTCTAGGTCACATGTTCTGCCCCTGACACCAGGATGTAGTCAGTCCCACTGAATCAGTCAATAGACTGAAAGTAGAGAGGAGGTTATAATCAGGTTAACATTACAGGATAAAGGCACATTGAGCAATAAAAACAACATATTCAACCACCCTTAAATTAGTCCAACTGGGTATTTTATAGATTAAGATAAGTTACCCTAAGTCTATCCATATTGAATATGATCTTAGTAGAATCCTTCCATCAAGATATCTTAGGGATCTTAATCCTAGAGGGCACTGCATGTATTGTTTCTCTTGGCTGCATTTATTTTGCAGTGTGATAAATGTGCCTTACATATCTTATTGCACTCAGTAAGCAGGTTGTAAATACATTTATATGTTACATCAGTACATTATATAACATTTAAACAGGCTAAGAACACAGAGCTCCTCAACCCACCACCAGGATCTTCCTTCTGAAGTGTTATCACCATCATCTCTGGATGTGGTTGTACAACCAGATAGCAGGCCCATCTTTGTTAAATCTGGGCCCTATTTCTTGTGCCCAAAGATAAGCAATCTTACAAAATGTCTAACTCCTGGGAAGGTTTCTTCCGGAGAGCTAATGTCATACTCAAAGTATGGATTCTTTATCTAGACCTCATCTAAGAGAGATTTTTTTCTCTACATGTTCCAGATTTCTCATGTTTTCTAAGCACACTAAATGTTTCTTAAAACTAGCATCAGTTTTACAAGTCATACAGAGGGTGCAAAAAAAAGTATACTCTTTTTAAGAAAAAAACAAACAAACAAACCCTGTATTAAATTTGTAATACTCAAGTCACATTGACTTCTGCAATTCCAAGAGGTACTCAAAGTGACTTATATTCATCTTTTGTTAACAGTGTATGTTGAGTATTACAATTTCAGTATAGTTCTTCCCTTTCTTAGGGTGTGTATGCATTTTTTGGCACCCTCTGTGTATTGTATTTATTGCATGACAGGCCCTGTTCTAAAAGCACGTAAGAGTAAATATTAACTCATGTTTTTCCTCCTACCTATGAGATAGGTAGGAGTCATCTTAATTATCATCACTGCCATCTTAAAGACAGGGAAACTAAGGCCCAGAGAAGGAAACTGGCCCAAATTCACACAGCTGTTCAGTATAAGCCAGAATTTACACCAAGGTGCCTGGCTCCATAGTCCTTATACTTATCACAGAACTGGTATTTGACACCCCTTCTCTCCCATTTCCAGTCCCCAGGCAAATATGCAGGTGTGTCTGCTCTAAAAAAAAGTTACCATAGACAAATTAGGGAGCAACCACTCCCTCACAAAACAGTTTGTCATCATGAGTGAATCATTTTCAATAACAAGATCCTCCTGAGACAGGTCAACCAATTAACGTTCATTAATGCCATACCAGAAACACCAGGATATAGAAACCAAGCCAAAGGGCCAGAACTACTTCCAACTAAAGATCAATTAGAACTGAAAATATCTCTGGCATAATGTTCACATTAGTAGAAAAATGCAACCGAAGAAAACTTTTCTGACACATATCTTTCCCCTGAGCAATGGCTGTGCTCAGGGGTAAGAGAACCATGCATAGGCCAAGTAGGTGAGCAGAGGAGCCCAGTGCAGCATCTCTCGGGAGTCTCCCTGGGAGCAGAGCCACTCAGTCCTTCCTGTGCTCACTGGGGTCACCTGATCACAGTGCTGTTGTTGCCTTTGACAGTGCCATTAGTCAGCTCAGTCATGCACGAAGGTGTAATACAGGTGGCTTCCAGATTCAAAGGAGTTGCATACAGCTCTCTTTCTTCTGGAAATTCCATCTCATGATGCTCCAGGTGGTTGAAATGAAGGGGCTTTCATGCAGGGACAACATGCAGAGATGAAGCTGAGTTGAAAGAAGAAACTAGGGACCTTGTAAAACCCCAAACTAAGATCAGGGGGAAGCCATTTCCACCTGTACAGCTGAAGGAGAATGGGAGGGGACAGTGCTATCAAGGAGCCCTGAGGGCAGAGGAAGAGCCTCCTTGTGGGGAGGAGGCAGCTCCTGCTAAGCGCTGCACTAGGAAAGGGTGGGAGGAGGCGCCCATGTCTCTTCTCCCCCAGCATCCTGCCTCTTGCTGGCCAGCAGGAGGTGAGGAAGCCCCGGGGTGCAGCCAGCAGAGGGTCAACTCTCAGGGCACAGATTCGGGCAGGAAAGGGTTGAGAGTACATCTGAAGGACAGGGAATGAGGGAGCACAATGTCTCTTTCAAAGGTGGGTAAACTAAAAAAGGGCTTCTGTCATGAAGGGCAATCATAGGGGCAACTCAATTGCTCTTCACACAGAATTGACATCAAATATGGACAAACTGAGTCATTGGGAAGAAAATTCCTACTTCATATCAAAAAGGGCAACCCAGCACCAAGATGAGGGCCCATTGTCCTCTCCAGTCTCACTGACTTCAGGAAGCCTGAACATCTGGAGAGAATCTCAAGGACATCTACTCCCTCAGGCTCCTTTGCAAAGGTAGTGGCATCACAGATGTCCACAGTGGTCCCCCTTTCTTCAGAAGTGGTGAGGCTGCATGTGATCAGGATGACTCAGCCTTCTGCCTCGGTTCCCTAGAGAGATGTCAATGAATTACTAGTGTGGGTGACGACTCGGTATTGTTATTCTTTCACTGAACTCGCTCCACACGCTAACGCTGTGTCTGTTTGGTACATGAAGGTGACTCATCTGAGGAAGTTGACTTGACCATGGTGTATCAGGCAGCTTCTAATGGAGATGTCAATGCTCTGACTGCAGTGATTCGGGAAGACCCTTCCATCCTAGAATGCTGTGACAGTGAAGGTGAGAATGTTCTGCTCTATCCTTTTAGAGATAGTATTCAAAGATGAGCAATGTTAATAAAATTAGATGTGACAGCCACTTTGATACTGAGGCTGTGTGCAGACAACTCAGTATTTCTTTAAATAACAGTGTTAGACACAACCCTTCAAATCCTTTCTATCATCTCTTCTAATGCAGTCGGTTGGTTTGAGTTTGTTTCCAATATCTCTGAATAAAGAATCCAAGTAGTTAGGCCAAGGAGTTAGAAAAGAGTAGGGACAGGCTACTTTGGGTAGCAATGGATGTTGAGAAAGGTAACTGTAAAGAGTTTTCCAAAAGCAGCACAAGGACTTCTGCTTCTGGGAAGATGCAGTAGATTTTCTTTTCCCCTATTCTTTCTGCTCAATACAACTAAACACCCTGGACATTATATAAAAATAAATATTAAAAGACTCTAGAAGATAAAGAAAAAGTGACAGATTGGCTGGGACCTTGGCACCCAGGAAATGACACAGTGGTGAGTTCCCTGAGTTTTCTTTTTCTCTCTTATATCCCAAAGTGGAGCTAAAGAAGCTGACAACCCAGACATACTGATCGGTACAGATCAAAAAAGTCTCAACCAGCCTGAGCAAGAGCAAGATCCCATCTGTACCAAAAACAGAAAAAATTAGTTGTGCCTTGATGGCAGGTACCTGTAGTCCCAGATACTTGGGAGGCTGAGGTAGGAGGATCCCTTGAGCCCAAGAATTGGAGGTTGTAGTGAGCTATGATGATGTCACTGCACTCTAGCCTGGGTGAAAAAACAAGAATTTGTCTAAAAAATAAAACAAAACAGAAGTCTTAACAAAAGCTGGCTCTCTCTAGCCAAAGGACCAGGAAGGAACAGCCTAGCAAGATAGAAAACATTTTGGACAATAATTAATGTCTCTACTTCAGCCAAACACCACAAAAAATAATTGGCCCAGCCCCATCCTTTCTGAAAAGACCCACCTGGACCTCCATGCCTTCCTGACAGGAATGAGGTGCCCTCCCCTCGCTGCTGGATGGGGTCACAGAAGGACTTCTTGAGAGTTGGTACTTTCACCACCACCCAGTTTTAATGAGGTGTCCCCTCCCTCTGATGCCAATGGAAGTCGTGTAGAGAACCTAAACTTCTAATCCTGCCTACCAACAAAGTGGCACCCCCTTTGCCACCTATTTTGAGTAGTGTCAAAAGAAGCCAGCTCGAGGAGAAGGTTAGAGTTAGACCAGGAGCCTCATAACGTAATAACCCCAAAGTCCAAGTCTCAATAGAAAATTACTTACACCAAGAAGCAAAGAGCTCTCAAACCAAATGAAAAATCTTAATCAACAGATGCCAACACTCAGATAATGGAAATGTTAGCATTATCTGATGACAATTTTCAAATAGCCATGATAAAAGTGCCCCACTGAACAATTGAAAACATGCTTGAAACAAATGAAAAAACCAGAAAGTGTCAACAAAGAAATAAAAAATATAAAGAACCAAAGGGGAATTTTTAGAAGTGAAAATATAGTAATCACTATTTTAAAACTCAATAAATTCAGAAGCAGAATGAGGTCGCTGACGAAAGAGTTGATGAACTTGAAAATAGAACAAAACAAAGTATACAAAAGGAAATAGATGATTTGACTAGCCCTGTAACTAGGAAATTTCATTCATAATTTTAAAATTCCCCAAAAGGGACATTTTTATGCCTAAATGGTTTCAATGGAGGTTTCTATAAATTTTTAAAGAATAATCAGCATTGATTTTGCATAATCTCTTCCAAAAAAAAAAGAGGAGAAAACACTTTTCAGTTACGTTTATGAGCAAGTATTACTTTGATATCAAAACTGGACAAAGATGATATAAAGAAGAAATCTACAGACTGATAGTCCTCACAAATACAGATATAAAAATCCCTAACAAAATATTAGCAAATAGAATATACTAGAAGAATTCTTCACCATGATCAAGGAAGGTTTGATCTAGTGATATATGTCTGGTTCGTATTTGAAAGTCAATGTAATTCATCAAATTAATCAGCTAAAGAAGAAAACGCACATGTCCCTATCCATTGATATAAAAAAAAAATTGTCAGAATTTAACACACATTAATAATAAAACATTTCAGAAAAATAGAAACAGGTCAGGCATAGTGGCTCATGCCTGTAATCCCAGCACCTTGTAGGCTGAGGCAGGAGAATCCCTGGAGACCAAGGGTATGAGGATGAAGTCAGTGAGCTATGATGGCGCCATGTACTCCAGCCTTGGTGATGGAGCAAGACCCTGTTTCTAAAACAAAACAAAACAGAAGAATTTGGGTGCAGAAACAGAGACACACAGGAGCTGGCCACGTGATGACTGAGGCAGCAGAGAGGCAACGGTTCTCAGCCTGTGGGTCGCGACCCACCAGAACTGTGTTAAAGGGCCGCGGCATTAGGAAGGTTGAGAACCACTGGATTAGAGTTACTGGCATGATTGGAGCTGCCACAGCCAAGGGATACCTAAAGGTGAGCGGTGCAGTACAACAGAGAGTCAGGGAGGTGCTTGCTAAAGAAACATACCTGAAAGCCAGGATATAAAGACAGATACAAATTAGCCAGAAAGAACATGCAATTCTAGGAAAATACTATCTGGAAATTCTTTAGCTTTATTAAATGAGCATGTCAGATTCACAGATTGCTTCAGGCATCACCTATTGTAGACTGTTCTTGTTATTTTCTCCCGATAGTTATGAAGGAAAGAAGGAAAGAAAGGAGGAAGAGGGGAAATTTTGCCACTATTTTAAGACAGCACTTCATGGCTGCTTTTACCCAGTGCAGATGCCTGGAAGAGTGTCTAAAAGGGCAAGATTTGAAAAGAAATTGGGCTGCTGGCAGCAATCTGTGAAAGAGAACAGCAGTCCTGAAATTTACCTGTTCTCAGAGATCTCTGAGGGTCACAGCTCACAGTTCTCACCAACTCCACATGAATCTTCAATCAAAAGACATCCAAACAAGTCTCAGCTGGGCAAAGAGTTGTCTGAGGTTTGGTTTCTTTGCCCGAAGGAAGGTGAAATACCGAGATTCTGTGTCACAAGCCTGGCTTGTTCTAACAGCTGCAAAGTTAATCAGAACATACAATTTCATCTCTTTTTATTCAGGAAAAAAATGCATAGAAAACCAAATCTCTTGACCTCTACTGATTCTGAAACAGAGAAGCATTTCTGTACCATGGCTCCTTTGAGCAAGAATTGGTACAGCCCAGGACTGGGCCACTGTCACTGCCCTTTAACACCCATTGCCTTCAATAAAAGTGGGCCGAACCTGCTTGCCTAGCTGGAGCCGCTTTCCAAAGGCACTCCAGGTTCTGCGGTGTTCAAGCCAAGTCAGGGTAAACCTGCCCATTATGTCCCGAATTATGCTGACGCAGTCAAAAGCAATTTTTAACATCTGACCAAAATGTTTTAATCAGCCAACTATTGAAAAATTACAAGAGACTGAGAAAAAAAGCTAGCAAAAGCATACAGTTTATATAAATGTAGCAACAATATTCTTCTTCCTTCAGTCCCATTCAGTTCAACAGCTGGGTTTCTGTTGCAAAGAGCAAAATAAATAAACAGGCAAGTGAAGTCTGCTCATCAATTTCATGAGTCAAACATTTTTATAGGCTGTTGAAATGTCTCATTGCAGGATGCACGCCCTTGATGCACGCGGTTTCTGGACGTCAGTTGGACACAGTGAAGCTACTGCTGAAGATGGGAGCCAATATTAACATGCAGGATGCTTATGGCCGAACAAGTTTATGCCTGGCCACCTACTTGGTACTGACCCGTGACTGTCACAGGGGCTAAGCAGCAGGGGGTGCTAACAGAGTCATTAAGGGATCCCACTTACAGAAGAGTGATCTTGGATTTATGCAGCTGGCCACTGGAACTAGAACGAGAAGCTTTACTCCAATCATCTTTAACATTTGTATCACCACTTAGAGTGGGTTTCATTGATTTGAGTCATTTGGATGTTCTGAAAAATCCTCTAAAATTGAGGTGATATTGTCATTAGAGAGACATGTCTTTTCTATCTTAATAGCATCAGAATTTCCCTTGAGATATTTCTAACACACTCGGTACTCCTAAGAATGGCCTCCCTAAGTAACCCAAAGAGTGTGGTAGCACTTTAAAAGTCCAATGAACATCTGTGGGGTAGGATTAGCTAGGGAACCTGGGGAAGGATGGGACCTGGGAAGAGTGGGTGGGGGAGGACAGAGTGAGGGAGACATACCAGCTCCTTAAGGGGCAACACCAAGCCTAGGACCCAGCCCACAATTGCTGCTCAGTTTAAAAACTGGGTAGTGAGGCTGGTCCTCAGCACTGGGGGTTTCAGTTTGGCATTTCCCAGCATGATAGCAAGCTTGGTTAAACCTTCCTGAAAATCTACAAGCTCCTCTCTTCTCAAATCCTCCCTGTCATCCTTCTAGGAGGCCCCAGGGCTGCCTTGAGTCATGTCAAGTAAGTCCTAACCACAAGGGTCATCACTCTTCAAAGAGGAAAACAGAAATTCTCATCATGACCACTGTTGATGGTGTGGCTAATGCAGTGTGTTCATTTGCTGCTGCCGCCTGTCGCTGGGGGCAGGTTCACCATGGAGCAGCCCCACTGAAGGTGCTTGCTGAAGAAAAACATTTCCCTTCCCCTCACACCATCCCTTCCTGCCATGATCTAGCGCAGATTGCAATGAAGCATTGTCCAATTCTCACAGAGATTTTCTTTTGAACCTCCCTTTCCATGTTCCATTTGCACATGCTCTTTCTCTAGCACTCACAAATCCTGGAGGAGTTTTTCAAAGTCTGATCCCCAGATCTCTTGTGTCCATATCCCCTAGGATGCTTGCTTCAAATGCAGGTTCATGGGGTATACCCTACACCTCCCGAATCACATACACAAGAGTAGTGAGTGTTGAGGGGCCAGGGTCTGCCTGGAAAACAAACCTTGTTGGCAATTTTTATGCCCACTGAGTTTGAAAAGCAGTGGTCCGCGCATACCAGCTGAAGTCCCAGATCTCAGACAGACATGATGGCTGTCCTCCCAGCTCCCCTCCCTGCTAACACATGCCCTAATGAATGCTCTTGTTGTGGACTTTTTTGGTATCTGAGCTGAGGAAAAGAGAAAATCGGAATCAAGGGGCGGAGAAAGGGGGGAGAGCGATTTCTAAGGTGGTCTGCTGCTACCTTACAGATAGTGAATACAAACTATGCCTCTCTTAGAATTCTAAAATTCATAATTTCAGATTTCTTCAGCTAGACAGTTACACAAGGGACTGGGAAGAAGTACTCTTCTAGAATGCAGTAGATAATAACATGCATCTTTGGAGACCAGAGGGATGACAACTTTGCAAACAACTCTTTCTAGGACTGCACTCCAAGGCACTGCATAAGAGGGGTGGGCCTTCAGGACGCCTTGGTCTCACCTCCTTAACTAGGCCCTGCTATGTGGTTCCCCAGGGTGGGATCCCTACCTGGCTCTGCTGAGGCTCATTAGGAAAGGAGGGTATCCTGGAATTCCACTGTGAAGCCCATCACTCCTTCCTGGCAATGTTTGAATTCAAGTATTAATGGGAAATTTGGCAAAAGGGACACTTAAAAATGAAGTTTCACCACAGCTCCACATTTAGTATACCAGTAAACTTACCATAGATTCATGACCTCAGCAGATCACTTCACCTCTTTGTGGCTCTTTCCTCATTTATAATGTGTAGTAAAAATAATAACCTCATTCATCACAGCTGTGGAAGAAATACATGTGGAATCAGCCCGCAAGTAGTAGATGCAAAACTCGTTTGTTAGTTCTAACTAGTGATCAAAGGTTTCAGATAGTGTGTTAAATGGTTTTCTGAAGAAAAAAAGAAAACCACACACACACCAGAATTCCAGGAAATGTTGCAACATGATTTCTAAAAAATGTTTCAAACCTTCCTCCACCAAAAGAACCAAAAGATTTACTTCTCAAAAACCGTAAATCTTTGGCAGTTCCACATTTTCCCAGCATGCCTTTCTTTGGGTCTCCAGGTCATTTTTTTTTTTCCTTTTTAATCTGAGAACTTGATGACTTAGACCAGCGATTCTCAACCTGTGGGTCGCGACCCACAGGAACTGTATTAAAGGACCACGGCATTAGGAAGGTTGAGAACCACTGACTTAGACATTAACAACTAAAACCCGATTTCATACATGGGTAAACTATGAATCAACAGCAGAAATGCCAGAAAAATATTTGCTTCTCCATAACTGAAATAGTATTGGTCAATTCTACAAACCCATACTCAATATTATTACCTATGAACTGTGGTGAGCTTTTGTTGAGAGATTTTCTTTCCACTTTTCAAAACCAAAAAGTTCTTTACTTACTATCACCTTCCTTCTTCTCCATGCATTGATTAACATTTTTGATTTTCATTGCTTTCAATATTGTAGTATTAGGAAAGGAAATCTTCAGTTATCTTTCTCATCTTTCTGCGTAATCTTGAGGCTTACTTAGATGTGAATGGAGGAAGGCAAGAAGCTTGCTTCTGAACAAAATAGAGCAATTATGATATCTTTCTTTGTAATAATAGTTTCCTCTATGGGTAAGTCTATGTAAAATTGAATGAGTAACCCAAGTGGTTCTGGATGAATGTAGCAGAATTCTCCTCAGCGTGCAAACCAAATTTGGTTATCAATAGGGTTGCATCAATTCAAGTAGTATGGGAGGAGGTCAAGCTTAAGTAATATTATACCCACCCTTTGAAATGGGGGAGACAGTGGGAAAATGTCCCAACTGTTAAGTGTTGACAAAGGAGGGGAAAAGCATGGGGTATAGCAGTATCTGGTCAATTAGTAGACAGCAAGTAATTCACACAGAATTTTTTAGGGAGTTCATAGGTGAATAAAACACAGTAATGGGGAACCCTTGGAGGGTACTGGTGTTATGCCATCTTTAGGGGTTTGGGCTTTTAGCATCAGAAAGATCTGTCAACAAGGTGGCAGAGTTCTAGCCATTGGGTGGAGCTCAGGTTAGGCCTCTCAGTGTTGGGAGGGAGACTGGTTAGAACAAGCAAGATTCTGTCCCTGTGGTTACTAGAATAGGAACCTGGAGTAGAAGACCAGGGCCTGTATATCAAACATAGGTAAATTGAGATGGAGAGTGGAAGCTGAGACTCAGATATCACGTAGAAGCCCAATTTTTATAGCTAGACCATGACATCCAAGTCAGTCTGTTGACAGATTTGGAGCTAAGCCCACAGTAGCAGAGGCCGGAGCTGGATGATCACCCCCTAACATGTGTCACATTTGGCCCTAGGCACCAGTGTTGTCTGAGTATAGAAGTAGAATTCCAGTGAGTGATCCTGGAAAGGGGAAGGTGGAGTCTGCCTCTGACAGAGTAAAGGTCTTTTAGCAAACTTGGAAATCTATACCTGAAGCCCTTTAGCCCTCTGCTGAGGCATCTACGTTGGAATTGTGGTCCTTAACCATTTGAAGTCAAATAAAATACATTTTCAGCCAAACCAAAGAAGGGGGATAAAAAGCTAGAGAAAGTTTGTGGGACTAGGTTATGTGAGCTTGTGTTATATAATGCTGTGGTTGCACTTGTGTTTCAGGGTTGGCTCGAAGGCTGTGTGAGTCTACTCAGAAATGGTGCCAAGCACAATATCCCAGATAAAAATGGCCGTCTGCCACTGCACGCTGCCACTGCAGAGCCCGACGTGAGGTAGGTGGCCAGGTTTACACGGTGCTCAAGTTGGAAGGGACCCAACTTGCATTAGAGGGTCATCTAATCCATCCCTCTATGGCTAATGAAAGCAAAACCTATTCATTTTGTTCTAGGAAAAACCCTAGAACAGTGAATCTCAACCATCCTAATGCTGCGGCCCTTTAATACAGTTCCTCATGTTGTGGTGACCCCCAACCATAAAATTATTTTTGTTGCTACTTCGTAACCGTAATTTTGCTACTCTTATGAATCATCATGTAAATATCTGATATGTAGGATGTATTTAGGTGATCCCTGTGAAAGGGTTGTTTGACCCCAAAGTGGTCGCAACCCACAGGCCCTAGAATCACGGGCCCTAGAATAATCTTAAATCCCAATCTCATTCCCTTCCTACTTTGATAAGACCTTTTCCTCCTAATCTTTGATTTAAGAAGAAATGCTATTTTTCAGCATCAGAATTCATATATTCATTCATTCCATTAATCACCCTGTCATTAATTCAATAACTGCTTACTGAGTGCATATTGTGGACCAACAACTGTTTTAGTCCCTGGAAGTTCCATGGTAAAACAGAACTTCTGGTGTCACAGAGCTTACATTCTAGTGAAGGGCTTAAGTAACACACCAGCACACAAGTAAATAAGATCATTTCCAATAGTGACAAGTGCTATGAAGGAAACCAAATGGGGTAAAAGAACAGTGACCAGGCAGAAAGATTCATACTATACTAAAACTTAAAGTCAAGCCAACCTGTAGGCATTAAGAGGAGGCACAGAGTCGGAGACAGGGAGACCAGTAAGTTGGAAGAAAAACCAGAAGTGTGCGCTTCTGTAAGCTCTGTGAAGAAGTAGACTCAAGTAAATTGGATGATCAGAAAAGTCACATTATTGTAAGACAATTAAGTAACCAAGGAAAAAATTTTGCCCACACCAATAGTAGCTTCCCCAATCTTCCTTGTCTACATGGCCTCCAACCATTCTTTTGAAAGCCCCTCCAAGCAGATGACAAAATAACTTTCTACTATGGAATCAGTAATATCAGGGGCTCTTCTTAACCTCTGCTGTACAGAACATGCCTCTGACAGGAATTTAGCATTGCCAAGCCTGGGCTGCCAGCCAGCACTACAGGGAGTGTGTTCTGTGTGCCCCACCCTCACTCTGTGTCCATACCCCAAATCAAAAGCTCTGCCTGGGTTGAGGAGCCCAACCCCCACTTCCAACCTGAGGGATAACCAGATTTCTTCATTTCAATCTCTTTTGCAGTAAAGTTAAAAAAAAAAAAAAAGTATTGGGAAATTCCAGGACTGTTCCTAAGGATTGCCTTTTAATGTCTTGGACTCTGTCCAGAAATAACAGAAAACTTGGATTTACCCAAAGCCCAACAAAACAAGGATGTTTAGAGAAGAAACAGCAGGCCCAGACAGTTCATAGTCAACAGACATCAGAAGGGATGACTCCTTCTTAATGAGTATGTGGGGGTGGCGAGAGAATGACTTTTCTAGATAAGCCATAAAATTGTTTAGTCAAAAAAGCATAGTATTCCCAAGAGTCGTCTTTAGAAAGTAAGTTTAAAGTGTACCCTGTTGGATTATTCTGCCTCAATTTATTCTACTTAATTACTTTTACTTGCCTCAAAACAGTCATTTCAAAATCTACTGACTGATTCTGGAAGATGAAAGCCTACTTAAGGATGGTAATACTAGCTGTTGTAACAAATAAAACACAAAGCTTCAGTGTTTTAACATGATAAAAATTTTCACACAGATAAACAGTCCAATGTAGGTGGAAGGTAGATAGTGGATAGTAGGTAATGGATGGCTGTCATATGGTGATTCAAGAACCCAAGATTCCCCCATTTATAGCTTCATCATCCCCTAGGATCACAGAATGTACCTTTGTTCAGCCTGCAGATGGGAAAAGAGGAGCATAGTCATCCCCCCTTATCCTGGAGGGATATATTCCAAGACTCTGATAGATGCCGAAAACCATGGACAGTACCAATCCATTAGAAATTAAATAAAGTTTAATTTCTAAATTAGGCACAGTGAGAAATGAACAACAATAATTAACAAAAAATTGAGCAATTATTACAATATGCCAACATCACTACTCTTGTGCTTTGGGGGCCATTATGAAGTAAAGTAAGAGTAACGAACACAAGCATGGTGATATGAAACAGTTGACCTGGTACCCAAGATGGCTCCTAAGTGGCTAATGAGCAGGTGGTGTAGACAGCATGGACACACTGGACAAAGGGATGATTCATAACCCAGGTGGGACAAAGTGGAACAGCACCAGCTTCTATCACGCTACTCAAAAAAATGCACAATTCAAAACTTGTAAATTGTTATTTCTAGAAGTTTTCACTGACTGTTTTAGAACCTTGATGGAGCACAGGTAATTGAAACCAAGGAAAGAAAGACCACAGATTAAAGGGGGACTACCATGTAGAGAAGCCTCACTCAGTTCCTTAAACCTTCAGCCTACAAATGACACAATTCGCTTTTGCTCACATTCCATTAATAAGGACCAATCATCTGACCATATCTGGGTATAAGGAGCTTTCAGGAATACAGTTTCTTGCCACGAATCAACCTCCCAACTATCATTCCAATCCATGAAAGGGGAAAATGGATTGTGATGAAAACCTATCTGTCTCTGTCCTTAACCCATTGCAGGGGTAAACTAAGCCCTCTCAGTCAAAATAACATTCAAGGTCAACTTAATCAGTTGGTTAAGTTCAGCCTTTAAAATCATTGCAATAGTAAATTGAAAACCAATTCAACTGTACTTCCTCTTCTGTGGACTTGTGTCTCCATTTGTTACCATGCCTAGAAGTGCCCTACACTCTCTAGGATCTATACCACACTGCTGTAACTGAGAGAGGCAGAGAGTTGTGGCTTCCCTTTCTCTTCAAATTGGACCCAGTGACTCAACCGCCATCTTTGGATGAAACCAGAAAAATAAACGTCCCTTGTGTGCCAATGACATAGTCTTGTCCTAAAAGGCCCTTTAACTGATTCTGAAGTAACATTATAATGCTGAATTTTATTATACCTTTCCTATGTTTAGGTACACAATCTCATCATTGTGTTACCGTTGTCTACAGTATTCAGTACAGTAACTTGCTGCACAACTTTGTAACCTAGGAGCAAAAGGCTATGCCTACATGTGTAGTAGGCTATACCATCTGTTTGTGTAAATGCTCTATGATATTTCCATAATGACAAAATTGCCTAACAACTAATCTCTCAGAAAGTATCCCTGTTGTTACATGACACATGACTATAGTTTGGTTACCTACAGAACATTTGGGAACTAGCTTGCCTTAAAGAGTTTCCTATGAAATTATGCTGTTAAAATTAAATATTTTATGGTTGTTTTATTGAGAAATTTTATGACCATGGCAGAGTTTGATCCCTCTGAATGAAATGTTCAAAGTAGAAACTAACCAAGACAGTCTCTGCTACAGAGAAACTGGGCTTTAGTCACCCATTTGTTTGTGTGTCATCTTGAACTCAGAGTTGTTTTCTGAGAAAACATAAAGCCTGGTCTGTCTTGTAGGTACTTTAATCCTGCAACCATAATGCAAGCCTGTTTGAATGCTCAGTGTTCCTTAGTGGATGTTCTCACCTTCCTGAGTGCTCCTGATGCCCAGATATGGTCAAATGGCCAGCTTGGCTGACCCCTAAAACATACGGGTTTGCATTTCACTTACAGCAATGATGCCGATGATGATACCAACATTGGCAGTTTACCATGCTCAAGCTCAAGCGAAGTTCTAAGTGCTTTTTGCGTACTACCTCATATAATCCCTACCACACCTCTAAGCAACAGGTGGTATTTCCATCCCACTTTGCAGATGAGGACACTGGGACACATGAAAAATAATTAATTGCCTACTGCATGTGTGAAGATAACCCACCCACAGGTCTACTGTGCTCCTGAGACCCACTACTGTGAACCTTGTAGAATTTATTCCAATGGTTATTTTGTCATTAAGCCCTTGCCCTCCATTAAAAGACCTTTTAAGAAACAGTTTTGAAAAACTTATTGGCTCATTGTCAGGGTATAGTTCGCTCATGATAGCATCCAAAAAGTTCTATATAAGAAACCACAAGAAAAATTCCTACTAAAGAAGAGATTACTGTGCTTCTCCTGAGAAATTATTTTTGGTTTTTACTATACAGACATTGTGACTTAAGATTATGTTTCTCTCTTTGGATGTTTAGAAAATTCAAAACGTGGCCGGGTGTGGTGGCTCACACCTGTAATCCTAGCACTCTGGGAGGCAGAGGAGGGTAAATGCTTGAGCTCAAGAGTTCAAGGCCAGCCTGAGCAAAAGCAAGACCCCATCTCAAAAATTAGCTGGATGTGGCGGCAGATGCCTGCAGTCTCAGCTACACAGGAGGATCACTTGAATCCAAGAGTCGTTGGAGGTTGCTGTGACCTATGACTCCATGGCACTCTACCCAGGGTGACAAAGTGAGACTGTGTCTAAAAAAAAAAAGAAAACAAACAAAAAAAACAACAGAAAATTCAAAACTCTATTTGTGTTCCACCTCTAGCACCCATATAGGACTCTAGATCACATCTTCTTTATCTTGCCCTTATTTTTTCTTTGCCTTGTTTCTTCACTAGTTATCTCATTTTTCTACACACATATGTACATATGATATGTATATGCACATATATACACCACAGAGGGTGCCAAGAAATGTACACACATTTTAAGAAAGGAAAAAAACTGTATTAAAATTGTAATACTCAATACATACTGATGACAAAAGATGAACACAAGTCGTGTTGAGCACCTCCTGTCATTATAAAGTCAAATGTGACTTGAGTATTACAAATTCAATATAGTCTTTTCCTTTCTGAAAATGTGTGTACATTTCTTGGCACCTTGTATGAGTGTATGTGTCTGAAAGCCACCTTTATCCTGAAGGGGAGCCAGGAGTGCCATCTCAGGTGTCAGAATGACTGAGTTTGAAGCTGGCCCCAGCTCTTATGACTGTATTATCTTCAGTAAGTGAACATGTCAAAGCACAGCCAGCTTCCTTTTCTGGAAGAATGCAGTGCTCGCCTTGGGGGGGAAGTAGGCGGCCATGAATGAGAAAATATACAGGAAGTACTGAACACAGCACCTAGTGTGTGGTCCGTGTTCAGCAAGTGTTGGTGATGATGATGGGTGATTACATGAATGATAAGGATGATGGTCATGATGATGGTGACAGTGGAAGAAGAAAATGGGTAGCATAGATCAGTGCTAAAGAATGAAACCTTGCAACTGTACCCACCAGCACTCACTGGGTGGGTGCTTCTGGGCCTTCTTCACCTTGGCACACACAGGTCCACGAAAAATATATGCACTTGCACGGGTCCGTGTACACGCAGTCCAGCATCCCACCAGCATGCACACTCATCTGCTGCAAAGATTTTCAGGGTCTAAACAGACTCCTGTTTATGTGGACCCTGGGACACAGACAGCTACTAAGCTTCAGAACCCAATGAACATTAAACTCAACCATTCAACTCACTTGAAAGTCCCTTTGCTGCCTTTGTCAGTGTGTGCATGTCTATAATTTCCCCTAATCATAAGTAGTATGTACAGGCCACTGGCCTGGTGTTCAGGTGATCATATTGGTTTTTAAATCTGCTGACCTTTAGATTTCCAAACAGCAAGCTCCTTCCACTTGGTGCTCACTGGAGGCTATTCAGAGGGAAGCCTTCAGCCAAGCTACTTATAAACAAGGCAAGGGGACACTTCAGTTCGCCATTTACCTCTGAGGGATGCTGCTCCTCTGATAGAAACAGCTCCCTTGCAAACCATCAGTTTCAGTCCACATCCCTAGCCAAATCCCCATGCAGAGGGGATGGAAGCTGATGCAGGGATAAGTGATTTATAATTATGAACACAGAGGCACATTGGGTTGAGAACAGCAAAGAAGCACAAGTTTCATCTCTCAATTCCCCTTCCCGCTTTGAACCCTCTTCTTCTCAGCAGGCCTGAGTTTTTTCCTTTCACCCCACCCCCCACCCCCCAGGGAGCTTTCTTGCTCCCTGGCTGGGACATTCAGAGGGCACCAGTGCGAAAGAGGGGGCCTGATCATTAAGACAAAGCTCCAAAGAGAACAGAGTTGTGTTTGTACAATGGCTGCGCATGCCAGCATTGAAAGGCAAGCAGCAATTTCCTCCGAAAGCAGCCTTGGGGCTCTTTGCAGGTCTTTTTCATGGTCTCCATGGCTACCTGTGATTTTTTTTTTTCCTCTCAAACAGAGCACCAGCAGCTCTGTCTCTTTTTATTACTCTTGACTGCAGCCCAAGGGAGGAAGGAAGAATTTTCCTTGGGGTCCTGCTCTCTAGTTACCAGGTGGTGTGTTCTAACTCACAGTGGAGGTCTTACTACAGCCTGCTGGCGCCTGCAGGCAGCTTCAGGGACAGAAAGTGGACATGGCTGGCCAGGGCCAGGACCATTTTCCTACCCATTACTGGAGTGGCCAGCTCCAGGGCTGGAAGCAGCCCAAGGGGCCAACAAAACAGAAAAGCTCACAGAAATAAGTTGCCCCCAGAATGCATCTAGCTGATTTCTCTCTGGTAGTAAGGGAGATTTCAGAAAATAAAGCAGAGGAGCTTAAAAAAAATCATTATATAAAACTTATTATGATATAAGGACTGTTCTAAGTGCTTTGTACACATTAACTCATTTAAAGTCACAATAGATCTTCGGGAAGTAGGTGCTGTGCTCTCTATTTCACAGATAGGAAAATGTAGATGCCGGGAATCTCCTAGCTTGCCCATGGGCACTAGATGGTCTGTAAGGAGTGGGGATTCTAACAGAGGCAGTTAGGCCCCAGTCTTGGGGCTAAGATCATTCCTGCTGGGGTTTAGGCCTCCTGTCCTAGCACCAGGGACAAGGGGGGCTTCATGCTGCTGCCTCAGAGGTCTGAGGGCAGGAGGGAATCTGGACAGGAGGGAATCTGGACAGGTGGTAATGGGGCTTGTGGAAGAATAGCTCCTGGGCAACCATGGCACAAAACGGAGACTTGGGGAAGGCAGAGCAGGGGGCTACGAGTGGTCTGGTAATGAGACAGACATAGGACCGTACCTTGCAGATGACCTCTGTGCCACAGGACAGAAAGGGAGTGCCAGCCTGGAATGTGCGCCTGGTTTCTAGTCCAGCCAGATCCCCGAGCACTGTGTGATGGCTGTGGATAAGCCACTCACGGCTTTGGTCCTTGGCTTTCATAAAATAAGAAGCCAAGAGTGAAGATGAGAGTGAGGGCCTTTATCTGCCAATTTGTGTCCAGCCTTGAAGGTCAATGAGCTTCAGAGACAGGAAGGGATAAGGTCAGGAAAGACAACGCCAGCCCGCATCAGGCAGGGCCGGGATAGGGAGGGTAGGGATGCTACCAGCCTCACCTGAACAATATTTTAAACCAGCAGTTCTCAACCTGTGGGTCGCGACCCCTTTGGGGGTCTCCTGCATATCAGATATTTACATTATGATTCATAACAGTAGCAAAATTACAGTTACGAAGTAGCAACGAAAATAATTTTATGGTTGGGGGTCACTACAATATGAGGAACTGTATTAAAGAGTCATGGCATTAGGAAGGTTGAGAACCAGTTTTAAATATATTTAAAATAACTGACAAGAGATTGGTTAACAAGAGAGTAGTCCCCAGAAGAGTAAGAAAATGTTATCACCTCCTAGGCCAAAAGGGGCAGGAAGGGAGCTAGTACTGGGAACTTCTGAGAGCTCTGGTGGTGCCTCCACGCTGTAGGTGACCAGGCGTTGGCTGGAGAAATGCAGTCACTGCAGAAAGGGAGCTGTCTTCTTCCCTCCCTGTCAATTCTCTCCTGGCCAGACCCAGTAGGAGGTCAGAGGGCAAGAATGCCTAGTTGACACCATCCTCAGAGGTCAGCATCAGAGCAGGACACTGCAGAGAAACGATGGATTTGAGAGGCAAATTCAGAAAGATCTAGGCACAGGGTTCATTCCACAGCCTTGGGATATGACAAGAGGTCTTGCTCACCCCACCTCTCAAAGTGACCACCTCTGCCCCAGAAGATCCTATCTGCTCAGGGTTCACCAAGGATGACCACACTGGACCACAGATGACCTTCTTTCTTCTCTGCCACTCTCTCCCCACACCCAGAATAGGTGGGCCTTAGAGAGTAAACAACAGCCAATAACAGAAGAAAGAGGAAAAAGGAAAGAGAGAAAGAAGGAGTCACCAGTTAAGCCTTGCCCCCATCCATAAAGCATCTATAGGGGCAAAAAATATATATCTATATCAATGATGAAATAATAACAAAGACAAAAATAGTGTCATCCCAAATGCAATTATTTTTCCTGTCTTCCCATCAGACAGAGAATGTGTCTAGAATTCAGAAAGCACAAAAGAGATGCGCTACTTGCAGTCACGGCCATTGTTCCCTCGAGGACTGTGTGCCGGGAGACAGTGGCCTGTTGGATCATTAAATCCTCAACACCTCCACTGCTACTGTCCCCCCTAGGATACACATGAGGATACAGAAACTCAGACCACGCAACTGTGATGCTGAGATCAAATCTCAGCATGATCCTGGCTTCCCCTGTGGACAATGATAGACTAGATCTAAAGCATAAACTCCCTGGTAATTTCTCCTCCACAACATATAACTAGAAGTGCATCCCCTCTGAAGCTCTCTTTGTATTACACTTACTGCTAAGGCAATATGATAAGTGTATGTTTCTTCTATTATAAGGAGCAACCCAGGCAGGGGTCCTCAAACTACGGCCCACGGGCGACATGTGACGGTGTGATTGTATTTGTTCCCATTTTGTTTTTTTACTTCAAAATAAGATGTGTGCAGTGTGCATAGAAATTTGTTCATAGTTTTGTTTTGTTTTTTAACTATAGTCCGGCCCTCCAACGGTCTGAGGGACAGTGAACTGGCCCCTTGTTTAAAAAGTTTGAGGACCCCTGAAAGGCTTTAGATGTCATCTAAGCTGAAAGACAATGAAAATTTGACTGGGGAAGGAGATTAACTAATTATATTTTTCAAAGTATTCTTCCAAATATTCTGAATTTCCTCCATTGACCCATACACTAGTCTTTATTTTCTTGATGAGTATTCATGGATTCATTCTTTCAGCATCTTTCTCAGTAGTTTCCAAACCTGGCTATTTACTAGAATATTGGGAACATCTTTTTTAATATGCAGAAGCCGGGCTTCTCCCCAGACCTACTGAGTTAGAAACTCTTGAGTATGGAGTCCAGGTATTTGTGATTAAAAAAAAAAAAATCGGGCCACGCCTGTGGCTCATTGGAGTAGGGCGCCGGGCCCATATGCCAGAGGTGGCAGGTTCAAACCCAGCCCCAGCCAAAAACTGCAAAAAAATAAAATAAAAAAAATCTACCCAGGCAATTCTGAGATGAAGGCAGGCTTCAGACTTCCACAGTTACATGTGTTCTAGAACTTACACTTAGTGTGTTCCAGGCATGCTGTAAATGCTTTATGCATATTAATGCATTTAATCCTCACCCTGAGATGTAAGATGGGTAGTTTTTCTTGACCCTATCTCACAGATGAGGAAGCTTAGGCTCAGAGGGGGCAAGTTAAGTAAAAACACTCCCTGAGGTTACAGAGCTGATGGGTGGCAGGGCTGGGACGTGAGCAGAGGCCGTCACCATCCACTGTGCCAGCTGCTTCTCTCTCACAGATGGAGCGCTGACCTCTGTCACTGCGTGGGGCATCTTTGAGGGTGCTTCACACAGGTAACTGTCGTCTCATGCTCATATATTTGCGTATTTCACCAGGAATGAGCGAAGTCGCCCATGCTGACTACCTCCTGCTGTCATCTGTGCGTTTATTTATTTATTTATTATTTTTATTTTTTTTTAGAGACAGAGTCTCACTTTATCGTCCTTGGTAGAGTACCATGGTGTCACAGCTCACAGCAACCTCAACTCTTGGGCTTAGGGGATTCTCTTGCCTCAGCCTCCCGAGTAGCTGGGACTACAGGCTCCCGCCACAACTCCCGGCTGCTTTTTTTGTTGCAGTTTGGCAGGGGCTGGATTCAAACCCGCCGCTTTTGGTTTATGGGGTCAGTTCCCCACTCACTGAGCCTCAGACGCCGCCCCTCATCTGTGCATTTAAAGGGCATGACATATGCACCTAAGAGCAGAGCAGTTTGAAAGCACTCAATAAGTTTTTGTAAAATGAATAAAAAGCCTTGGATGATTTGGGTTCTTAAAGAACATGCCTAGGTGACACAGCCTGGTGAATACCATGAGCCCAAAGATTCACTTTCTCCATTTCCCTCGTCCTCTCCAGGAGCACTAAGCTGGGGGGAGGTGGGAGAGGCAGACCAGGATGCCCCTCACAGGTGCCTTCTCCCCTTCAGTGCGCTGCTTTTCCACTGATCTTTCTCCCATATAGTTGGAAAGAGCACTCTCCTTCCCTCATCTGGAAGCCTTCCACTGACCAGCTTGCTAATGTATTCTTTTTCTGATTCCAAGAACACCTTGACTGTTCTTTTGAGCTGCTTCTCTTGTTTCTCCTTGCAGGCTCCTAACAGTCCTGCTGCAACAGTCCAACCTTGGTGAGATTAATCACCAAGACAACGAGGTGAGTCTGTCCTCTCAAGTAGCAGGTGTATTTTTGCTTTCAAGGGTGGAAGGTAGGGCTTTTCCAGAACCATTGTGTCCTTCTCCTAAAGACACAAAGAAGAGACTGGAGCATATTTTTGTGTTCCTATACTGGAAAGGAAATTTTTGTCTCTACTATTAATCCTCAGCAGAAATTCATCCCCACCATGGGTGTGGGTGGCTTTTAATAGGGAAGAACTTTATTGCATTAAGGACTTAAGCATTTATCGTACAACCGAAATTTTGTAATTTCCCTCTAGACATTGAGAAATGTAAATATTACTCTCTCCAGTCTTGTCAAGTCCCAGAAAGTTAGATTACAAGCCATGGCTCCAACTGTGCTCTGTCTGTGTGAAAGATGACAGAGAGCTGGGCACAGTGCTGTGGACCTGTAGTCCCAGCTACTCACGAGGCTGAGGTAAGAGGATTGATTGCTTGAGCCTGAGAGTTCAAGTCCAGCCTGTTCAAAATAGTTAAGACCTCATCTCTTAAAAAAAAAAAAAAAAAGAAGGAAGGAAGGAAGGAAAAGATGTCTGAGATAATAATTCCAGGCTACTTGCTCCAGACGCCACGTTATTAATCTCGAAGATCACAACTGCTATTTTCTTTATATTACAAAGACATTATTGTAGAAGGCTTCCAAAGAGACTGTTCATCACTCTTGAACAAAGTTCTTGCGGGAGAGTGGATCAGACACTACACTGAGCTGCCCCAGCGTAGCTTAGGGTCTTATTACATCTGTTTAACTCTTTCAAAATTGAAGCTAATTTTCATAAGGCAGCCTGATTTCCTTAACAAACTTCTTAAAAACAATAAATGCCTGATTTTTAATGGCATTTTTAAATAAATGCTTGGTTTGCTGCATCTCACTGAGAAAGTCAGATAATATGAAAAATGCATATCACACAGGTGCTGATCACATTATTTTCAAGCCAGCAGGGTGGGGTAAGCCTCCTAAGAGTTTTCTCCTGGGATGAACTCCCACCCCTGTCTTGAGGTTTTCTGTGACAGGTCTCCTTCTGACTAGGTTTTAATGACCAGACCAAAAAGTGTCTGGGTCTGAGCTTGGACACCTCCTCAGCTTGGAGGTCACAGGCTGCTTTGGCTCTCCACATCTTCAGTGTTTTAGATCAAAACCCCAAAGGAAAGAGGATTGCACTGTTTTTAACTTCTGCTTTAAAAATGAGAAGCAGAGATGAGACAGCACACTCTGGTCACTCTCTGCCCACAGTGTGAAAGCAGGGAGCCTGAGTGACCACAGTTCATATCAGCAGATGGTGAACTTTCAGATTTTAGGCAAATTGTCAAACACTTCCTCCACTTCCAGTCCCTGCCCTCATCCCCCAAATTGGGTCTAACTTAGACAGGTGCCAAATTCAGTCATTTATAACTTAGTGCTAAATTTCATGCAGACCTCTAACTGGTCTACCCCTCAGCTGAACTAACATCCCCCAGCAAAGGCCTAGTTCCCTATTTGTCTCCCTCCTGGGAAGCACCCAGCTAGTGGAGACACCGAAAGTAGACACACCACCTTGCAGATGTGTGGTAAATATTGGAAAAGTCCCGTCTTCCTCTTCATGCAAAGCAACCTACCTACTTGAAAAAATTTCTCCCATTATTCTACCAGCATGTGGACCCCTTGGGTTTTAAGCTCTAAGAGACCTGGCAGAACAGGGGGTTCAACAGAGGCACTTTGCTGCTCAGTGTCACAGCTTCCACCTGCGTCCCTGTCACGGCGTGTCTGAAATACGCCTGAAACCAACTGACTGTTAGCCTGTGTTTTTCATACTATGTATATATATTTTTTGAGACAGAGTCTCACTCTGTTGCCCAGGCTAGAGTGCCATGGTGTCAGCTCACAGCAACCTCAAACTTTTTGGTTCAAGTGATTCTCCTGCCTTAGGCTCAGGAGTAGGTGTAACTACAGGTGCCTGTCACAATGCCTGACTAATTTTTAATAGAAATGGGGTCTTTCTTTTGCTCAGGCTGGTCTCAAACTCAAGTTATCCTCCTCCCTCGGCCTCCCAGAGTGCTAGGATTACAGGCGTGAGCCACCACACCTGGCCCATACTATGTATTTTTGATACGTGAAAATGTGTACTATGTATTTTTAATACACAAAAATGTACATGTTCATAAATACAAGAGGGCGCCAAAAAATGTATACACACTTTAAGAAAGGAAAAAACTCTTTTACAATTGTAATACTCGATATATAATGATAACAAAAAATGACTACAAGTCATATTTAACTTCTGCCATTACAAGAGGAGGTAGTCAAAGCATATACCTAATATAATGTGGACATAGTACATAATGTATAATAATACCTTTCTTCTAATGTATATACCTTTTGGGGGCAATTCCCTCTATATATTTTATATATAGTATTAATAAAAATTTAGGAGGCCATTGTGTTAGGCATTTGGCTCCAACAGACCAAACTAAAGTTCAAAATGGGATCATTCCTTCTTAAGTTTCGAGTTACCAAACTGAAACTAAGTTGTTATCTAAGCTTCTGAGAAATCAGGATAAAGATAATAACCCAATTTCCCAAACAAGCCAGTTTCAATCGGCGTGATAATGAAAGTCCTTCTGCCTTTAATCTCTAAACAAAAACCAACCTAAAATAAACCTGATGTTGGCCCATCAGTTATTTCTCTATTGTTCTGTTTTCCTGTGTCCACCTTTCAAAGATGGGAACTTTGAAGACACCAACCTGATTTTTGTCCTGTGCTTCTGCTTTTGTCAACCCCTTCTCTTGTCTTCAAAACCAACCTCCTCTGCTGAGCTCACTGGAATGCTATTTCTATTTTCTTTTTCTTTTTAAAATTTTATTTGTATAATTTTAAGGAATACAAAAGCAGTTTTGGATAGCCGTCGCCCAAATGCTTATTCTATTTTATGGAATGAGATGTTGCCCAATTTTATAATATAAAAAAAGTCAATTAAGACCTTTAAAACTAAATCTGTTGTAATTTTACCTATTGACAATATATTACATGTAAATATAAAATATAAATATTATACTTAGGTGTGTGTGTGTCTTTGCTAGTGTAAGCCTGTAAGAATGTGGAGATTGGACAATTAAGTTCCTGAACATACCCCAGAAAAAGTGCTACAGACCTCATTGCTGAATATCACTGTGGTCACCTTCCAAGTGCACCCCGTGGCCAATTGGTGACCCCAGTGATATCCCTCTCTCCTCTCAGTCATTTTTCATTGAGCTCTAAGCATCACGCAGCCGCCATTGCCACTGTGTATGTAAAAGATACACATACACACCTACATACACATACACACCTACACACCAGGAGGCAGAGCGCAAAGCCAAAGCAATGAGAGAAAGGGTGCCGTTCCTGCTGGTTAGAAGCATTATGGTTTCCTAGTGCCTAGAGGAAAGAGAGAGGAATAGCCCTACTATTTTAGTGAAACTATTTTTCAGGAATAACTAAAGGAGTCCCAAGATCATCACAATAATAGTTAAAGACTAAAGAATCAATTAGTAGAAATCTAACATCATTAAAAGATATATTCAATTGAAAACTGAAACTAGGGAATGGAGAGAGGAAAGGAAGAAAAAATTCAATTTTTGAAGTCATCCTGTAACTACTCAAGCAAAACAAAATGTAACCCTGTTTTACAACGGGGAGGTGAATATCACAGGATAGAGGCTATCCTGATCTGAGTTTAGTGACTGAAAACAATTCTTATATTATATATTTTTACTTAGATAAATAACACATGAACATGTTAGATTTTTTAAAACGTAAATATTTCAAATAATACTAGGAAGTTCTTAATTGCTTTTTCCCTGCCACCTTTGAGCCCAGGTAATAGCTTGGAATCTCTTTCCCAATCTTTTATATATATTCACAGGAACTATCAAATATTACATAAAATGGATCACTTTATATGTTCTATTACTTTGTTTTTCTAAATCAAGAATACATAGTAGAGCTCTTGGAAAGTACAGACCTGACTTATTCCTTTTAATGGCATCATAGTGTCCGTACTATGAAAATACCTCATTTATTTAGTCATCTCTCTATGGATACATATTTTGGTGGTCTCTAAATTTCCACCACCATAAATGGTCATCTACAGAGTATTTTTTTGTACAAGCCTCACTGAGTACTTTATACAAACGTTTCTCTAGAGAATTGTTAAGTAGTATTTTTATTTTTAATACACACTGCCTAATTATTCTCCCAAAGTGGCTATATCAATTTATAGCTCGACCAGTTTTGTAAGTAGTGTTTTATTTTTTCCAGTTGTTGCTGGATTTTCTTGTTGCTGTTTGAATTTCCTTGATTAGTAAGATTGAGCATAGTTTCACAGATATAATAGTCTTTGTTTATATCTTCTTTCTGTAAGAAGATATAAAAAAGATGTATCTCTTTTGTAAACTGGCCCGTTTGCATCCTTTGTCCACTGATCATTGAATTACTTGTCATTTTCTTGTTGATTCATAATTTATTTTACATTTTGAACATAAATCTTTTGCTGTTAAGTTGTAAGTATTTTTTCACAGGCTGTTGCTTCTTTTAGAACTGTTTATAGTATCTTCTCTTGTACAGAACTTTGAAAATATGATATAATGAAAATGATCAGTCTTGTCTGCTTCTTTTTGTTTTTGATGTTTTTTTAAAGAAGGCCTTTTTTTACCCCCAAAGAACTGAATTACATAATGCTAAGTTATCTTTTAGCTAGTTACAAAATTTTTTAAATATGTGGTTGCATTTCTGAACTCTTTGTTCTGTTGCAGTGATCTGTTCCTTTTTCCTGTTTCATTAACCACATAGCTTAATTATAAAGCTATGTTGTTTAGAAGTGATTTGCCCTGCAGAGTTTAACACTGTGGGAAAGTGAGATGGGGTCAGATTGTCCTTTGTGCTTTTGTTCTTCAAATCAGGACCTGGGGGATTCATTGACAAAGGCTCCTCTACTGGGAGTTAAGAAGTTTCTGCACAACTACAACCTAACCTCTCCTGCTCCCGTTTTAGCTTTGACAGGAAGCACACCCCACTAAGACGGGCTGTGAGCTAACAGCATCTGGGTTAGAACTTTGAATGCATTTTTCCAGAGAAGCACTGGTATGCATGGTATTTCGAATTTATTGTTGATTCTATATTGAATACACATTCTTATGTAAGTAGACTTTTGTGAACAGCCTGACAATCCAAACTTCAACTGTAACAACCCTCTGAGAAATAAGTTGCAAATGCAGATGTGAACTTTTGGACATAATTCTTAACACCAATTCCACTTACTACATTCCTAAGATATAACCATAAACCTTTATTGTTCACTATAAAGGAAAAATCAGGAGAAACAGTCTCTGACTCTAGAAATCTTTTAACAGCAGAAGCAAATTATTTTAAGTGCACCAGAATTTTTATCCTAAAACTAAACACCTTTAAAAAATGGAGTAGAGTCACACCCCATAAATTTCTAGAGGTAAGCCATGTCTGTTTCATCTTTGTATCCCTAAGATTCCAGCTCAGTAATTTGCATATAGTGAGGCTCGAAAAATTAGAGAAAGAGAGAGAGGGAATTAAATTCAAGAAAAAATTGGGTTAATTTATTTTATGACTCTTTTTCCCTATATTTTGTTGATTCAACTTAACTACTGAATTTATATTCCAGGCTTGACTCCACATAACTTTGTTATTTCCAAAATCTACTCCCCCAAATATAAGATTTGTATGGTATTAGAGGTTTCAATATGAAAAATAAATAAATTTTATATCATTTAGAAACTTCAAAAAATGTCCTATAAACTCTAGAGCAGGAGTCCTTCTTCTTTTTTTTTATATAGATAACTTTCATGTGTTGGTGAAGCCTATGAACTCCTTCCTAGGAAACTATCTGAAACCAGGTAAAATAAAATATAAAGTTGACCATATCCCTACATTGATCACCTCCTTAAGTTGACCTAATTTTTGTAGCCTGGACACACACCACATGTACGTATCAATACTATAGACCTAGTTCCTTATCTTGACCACCTCTATGTTGACTAGTTTGTTACAGTCCCTTGGATGGTCAACTTACAGAGGTTCTACAGATATAG
Source organism: Loris lydekkerianus (assembly GCA_963574355.1). Lineage (NCBI taxonomy): Eukaryota > Metazoa > Chordata > Mammalia > Primates > Lorisidae > Loris > Loris lydekkerianus. Next base: position 651 of record CAUYPK010085135.1, on the reverse strand, counting down.
GATTAGAAAAGAAATCAATTACATTGAAATACAGTTATCAAAATATTTTATTTACTTATTTATTTATTTTTCATTTTTATTTATTTATTTTGAAACAGAGTCTTACTTTGTTTGCCTCAGGCTAGAGTTCTGTGGCATCATAGCTCAAAGCAACCTCAAACTCTTGGGCTCAAACCATCCTCTTGCCTCAGCCTCCCAAGCAGATGGGTCTACAGGCACTCGCCACAACATCCTGCTAGTTTTTCTATTTTTAGTAGAGATGAGGTCTTGCTCTTGCTCAGGCCTGGTCTTCAACTCCTGAGCTCAAGCAATCCATCCACGTCAGCCTCCCAAAGTGCTACAATTACAGGCATTAGCCACCACACCCTGCTGTATCAAAATATTTTAAAGAACAATTTTGTAATAGTAATATACAAGCTTTTTATCCTGTTGTTATTGAGTTCAACTTTTATTCCATGATAGTCTGAGAAGATGCAAGGAATAATTTCTATTTTTTAAAATTTGCTGACATTAGATTTGTGGCCTAGGATGTGGTCGATTTTGGAGTATGTTCCATGGGCTGCTGAGAAGAATGTGTATTCAGTTTTGTTGGGATGAAATGTTCTGTAGATGTCTGTTAAGTCCAGATGTTGAATGGTTGAGTTTAAATCT